>JAECUM010007183.1:0-79627 GCA_016617855.1 Megalonaias nervosa | reverse complement strand
GTATAAAACTGTGAAACTGCTGATATGAACTGTATGATTCATGAGCATGATTTAGTCGTAACTGTTTTACTTTCTGTTCATTTACAAGTTGAAGTTGTCATGCAAATGAATTCGAAGGTTGTGGTAAGTTCTCCATGAGAGCGGATGGTATATTAGTGAAAGTATTAAAATAATTTGCAATACCACAGGGACTATGGCAGTTGTTACTCCTACCATTAGTAGTCAATACGGTTTACAGTCAAAACGTACCCAAACCGAAAAAGTATTCAAGTTGAAATGTACCTAACCCGAAACGTACCAAAGTCAAAACGTACCCAGACCGAAACGTACGCAAGTATATGGAGCATTTTACATAAAACAATTGAGTCATTTCAACATACATGATTTTCAAGACCTACAAACACAGCATAATGCATATATACAATTGGACAATACCACACAGCGAATAATTTAAAGATTGATTGGGCAAAGAATTTTTAAACGGCAGTGATTAAAAGTGAATTTAGTATCTGAATAACTTAAAATCACAAGTTAGGATAGTTCCAACAAAAAGAATCATTATTATTAGTAAAAATTGAAATTGAAATTAAATGCAGAAGTACCAAATAAGGAAAGACAAAAATACATTGCAATGAAAGTTAGGCCTTAAAGAGAAGGAACTAATAGCAGGGCACATGATACTACACAAGACATGGACAGATTAATAAAAAAAACACCACTACAAACGTTAGCTGACGTCCTCATGTCTGGGAGGTTATTTACAGATAGTACATTTACAGTCATTACAATTCCAAGACTTAATTAAAAATCTAAATGAAATTAGAATTTGATTGCTCTCTTAAGTGATTTGGCAGCTCATTCCCTAGATTGGCAGCTGCTTATCTAAACTATTTGTGGCCAAATGTTGAGGTTTTAATTCTTGGGTCATCTAAAATATTTCAATATCTAAAATAATATTTGGTGTGTTTAAAACACATGAAATAGTCGAAACAATTGAGAACACGCCTATTTCGAATTTTGAAAGACTCTAGAACCATAACCCAAAGTCTGTGCACCGTTAGGGTTGGCATTTTTGACATAAGTGAGAGTTTATGAATGCAGCTTATGAAGTCAACATACATAAATCTCAGAGCACGAGCTTGTATTTTCTCAAGTTTAGTAATGCTCGTGTCACGCACAAATGCCATGTTAACGGTCAAACTTTGTACTAGGGGAGGTGTAAATATATGTAGAATTGTCAGTTTGTTGAGTCTAGTTAGCTTATGTCCAATACGTTTCAAGACAGATAGCTACCTTGAAGCTTTCCGACACGGATTTTCTTTACATGTGAATCAAATTACAGTTGAAAGACAATGCCAGTTTCTAGTAGTTTAACAGTTTCGTCACAGTTTATACCATCACTGCTTCAATTTAGTACAGGCTTCATGATGAATATATTTTTACCCGTAGTTAATGCCTGAATCGTTTCAGGATTGGCTTGCAATTTGTTCGCAGTGAACATGTCAGTAGGAATGTTGGACTCTGCCTCAAGGTTGTCAATCAACGTGTAATTATTTGCTGAGAAATAGGACACAGTATAATGGTGAACATTTTTATATAACGAGCTACATGTAATGAAACAGAAGATATCATTGATAAAAACATTAAAAAGTAATGATCCGTTGATCGACCCATGAGGCACCACTTTTTGAATTTTAATCCAACTACTCAAGACACCTGCAACATAATTTGCTGCTTTTGATTGGGCAGATAGCCCAGTAAGAGCAACATTGAGTCATCAGATATGCCAAGAGGATTGTTCTTTATTTAACTCGGAACTTTTTGAGATTCCTTCGGACGATCAGGAAAAATATTATTGATTGTGAGTTGTGTTAATATGTTCTGTAATATGGCAAACAAGGATTGGTGCTCCAGTGCTTAACAGTTTAACAGGAATATGGTCCCCTAGAGTAGCTTTATTAATCAAACGTCTTAGCTTTTTATATACTACTTCATGGTTAACTTGCTTATATTCCAAATCGTATCCATGTTACTGTTGTCCTTAATAGCCTTGATACTCTATTGTAGATGAAATTTGTTATAGTTTGTTCCACATGGCATCGCGAATTTTTCCTATCTATTGAAACCTGTAATAGTTTGTTCCTATAGCATCGCGAAATTTTCCTGTCTCTAACTCAGGAAATTTTCAGGTTTGCGTCATTAAATGTATGTAGTAATAAATCAAATAAACTAACTATATAATTATGCTAACAATAGCAACATTTGAATAATAGATAAATTCTCCTAATTATCCATTCTTGAAAAGATTCAATAATTTTCATTACTAACAACTTTTGTCGTCTGTCTTCTGTCATCTACCCCATCTTTCAGCACTAAGTGAACTGGAGTAATATACACTATATATTCATTATATACGCCTAGTGATGCAGTGTTATCTGCAGACGTCAAGGCAGCTTTTCAACAGATCCTGCAATCTAAACTTGAAGAACCTAATTTTCCGCCAGACCTACCACCGGAAGAGATGTGGAACCACATCAAGGCTGCCAATCTGCAAACGTCAGAAGAAATCCTTGGATTCACCACTAAGAAACACAAAGACTGGTTTGATGAAAATAACCAAGAAATCCAAGAACTGCTTGCCAAAAAGAGATCAGCGCATCAAGCCCACCTCGCTTACCCATCCTGTCCACAGAAGAAAGCAGCCTTCCACCTCATCTGCAGCTCCCTCCAGCGCAGGCTCTGAGACATACAACATGAATGGTGGACAAAGCTTGCAGAGAGAAGCCAGCAGTACGCTGACATCCGTGACTACAAGGGGCTCTATAAAGCGTGAAAGCAGTGTATGGTCCTTCCTTCCAAATACAGAGCCCCCCTACGGACTGCAGATGGCAAAGAGCTATTCACTGACAGGGAATCTATCCTGAACCGCTGGTCAGAGCACTTCCACATTCTCTTCAGCACTAGCCGACAGTCCAGATGCAGCTAATGACCGCATCCCACAACAATCATTAAAGATGGAACTCGATGAGGCAGCCACACTGCAAGAGACTGTAAAAGCCATTGAACAGCTGAAGACAGGAAAGGCTGCAGGAAAAGATGATATCCTACCAGAGATATGGAAGAGAGGATGTCCAGCATTGCACACCAAACTCCAAGAAGTCGTTTGCTGCTGGGAGTGAAGAAAATATCCACAAGACCTCCGAGATGCAGTCATCATCAGCTTGTACAAAAACAAGGGGGAAAAGTCTGACTGCTCAAAGTATCATAGGATAACTCTGATCCCTATTGCAGGCAAAATCCTTCCTAGAGTGTTGCTGAACAGACTGGTGCCCACCATTGCAGAAGAACATACTTCAGAGACTAAATGCGGCTTCAGAACCAATAGGGGCACAACTAACATGGTGTTCGTGCTGAGACAGATCCAGAAGAAATGCCGAGAACAAAACAAAGGACTGTACGTCACATTTGTGGACCTGACGAAGACATTTGACACGGTGAGCAGAAATGGACTGTGGAAAATCCTTGAAAGGATCGGCTGTCCTCGAAAGTTCCTTACCATGATCATCCAGCTACATGAAGACCAGCTTGGTCAGGTCAGAAACAATAATGACTTGTCACATACCTTCCCCATCGCAAACGACATGAAACAGGGCTGCCTTTTAGCCCCCACATTGTTCTCAATCTTCTTCACCATGATGCTCCAAAAAGCAACAGAACACCTTGATGACGAAGATGGCATCTATATCCGCTTTCGCACTGATGGCATCCTTTTCAACTTAAGGCGACTTCAGGCCCACACCAAGACCTTGGAAAAACTGATCAGAGAACTTCTCTTCGCAGACGACGCCTCCCTTCTTGCCCACACGGAAGCCGCCTTACAGCGCGTAACATCCTGCTTTACAGAAGCTTGCCAGCTCTTTGGTCTTGAGGTCAGAATAAGGAAAATTGAGGTATTTCACCAGTCGGGACCTAAGGAAGAGTACCTGCGAACAAGCATCTTCATTGACCAGACAGCTGAAAGTGGTCTACCAGTTCACCTACCTGGGCTGTGTGATCTCCTCTGATGCGTGTGTGTGTGATTTAGATTTTTAACTTAGCTTTAATAATTTTTCAGTTATATCGCTACGATGTCTGCAGTGTGAGAGTTATAGTGATGTCTAGCACTGGGACATCATGCCGCAGACATGTGGCATGATGTCCCACCCAGTCACATTATCCTGACACCAGGCCGACCATTCCTAACACTAACCACTTAATGCTGAGCGCAAAGCGAGGCAGCTGTTAGTACCATTTTTGTAAGTCTTAGGTATGACTCGGCCGGGGTTCGAACCCACGACCTCCCGCATCGGAGGCGGACGCTCTAACCACTAGGCCACCGGAGCGGTATCTCCTCTGATGCCAAGATCGAAAACAAAAAAATAGACAACAGACTGGCCAAGGCAAACAGTGCCATCGGCAGACTCTACAAACGAGTGTGGTACAACACTAATCTCAAGAGAGACACAAAGATCACCGCCATCAGAGCTGTCGTACTGGCCACCCTTCTGTATGGCGCCGAATCCTGGGTCACCTACAGGCGCCACCTCCGCCTCCTTAAACGCTTCCATCAGCGCTGCCTCCGCACAATCCTCAATATGCACTGGAGTGATTTCGTCACTAACACTGAGGTCCTCAAACAAGCAGAGATCACCAGCGTTGAGGCCACGCTCATGATGATACAGCTGCGCTGGGCAGGGCAAGTCTCCAGGATGGAGATTCATCGCCTGCCAAAGATCGCATTATATATGTTGAGATGTCCACTGGCCACCGTGATAGAGGGGCACCTCGAAAGAGATATAAAGACTCCATGAAAAAGAACCTCACCACCTGTGGCATCGACCACAGCCAATGGGAATCATAAGCTGCTGTCAATGAAAGCTGGAGACGTACAGTTCATCGGGCCACTCCCACTTTTGAACAAAACAGACGGGCCAGCTTGGAGGAAAAAAGATGGCGAAGAAAGATCCGGGAACCATCGGCAGCACCCACCATAACCCAGACCTACCCCTGCAACCTCTGTGGATTGACGTGTCTGTCGTGTATTTGGCTCGTCAGCAACCAGCGAGCCTGCAATAGACGTGGACATCCCCCTTCCTAAATCATCGCAAGCGAAGTCAAGCCAAGAATAATTCATTATATTAGCTTGGTATATAAATATTAGATATTATAAGGCGGCTAAATCTCAGCCATCAGGCCCAGCCGCACACAGTGGCAATGATTGATAAATAAAAGTCCATATAATGTATTAAAACCCCAAAATTATAGAATTCAGTGGCTATTAGGACCAGCCGCACAATGCGGCTCCCAAGTTATTCATAGAATTTAAGGCCCCAAATTAAATATATAAGGTGACTAAAACCCCAAGTCATCAGTCCACCCCTCCCCCGCACAAGGAGAAAAATAACTATATCTATTTACATATAACCCCAAACTATCAAACGTTACAAATAAAAGCCATTATCAAAGTAAACTAGAACTTAATGCCCACTACATAAAAAAATTGTTTCCTTCTTTTCCTCCTCTGATGTTTCAACAGCACAGATCCAACCTTTCAAAATTCTGCAAGGCGAAATTTATTCTTGGAAACTGGGATCTAAATTAGCTCTGGATGTTACAAATAGCTCCCTTCCTAACTACTTCCCTACCATCTAACCCTCATCCGGACATTCAATCATACTGTGTTGTGCACGCATTAAAACACTACCCCCAAGAGCGTGTCGTCACGGTACCGGGGTGGCGCTACAAGTGGTGTATAATTCCCCAATAAGCGTAGCAGTGGATGAGGACTTTCTAGCGATGAGCATGGGTGCTTCTAATCCTGCCCGTCGTTTGTCCCGTGGGATTTCAATGTCCCGAAATAGGACACAATTAAGTAGCACACTCTGTGTGCATTAAAGCGTTGGGGATGAGGCTCTTCTTCCGTTCCCATCGAACAATTAATTAGTTCGCTTTTGCATGCACTATGTGCGCAAGCGACGCTAATACAATCTCATCATCATCATCATCATCATCATCATCATCCTCAACATCAACAACATCATCATCATCATCATCATCATCATCATCAGTCTGGCCATCCATGGTTGACTCATCCACCTATGAAGATGTGTTCAAGATTAGCAAAGCTGAACGAAGCCCACGTGAATTTACATCGTGTCAGGCAAAGCCTGATACCCAAGCCTGATGAGATAGAGAATGTCAGTATGTTGAATGTGGCCCAAGACCCGATAGAAGAGGTGTTTAAAGAGGCAATCAAGAAAGAGCTAGAAGAATGGACGAGAAGAACACACTTCAGAAACAGCCGAGAGAACAGAGGCAACAAAAGCAGGAGCCAGACAGAGGTTTTGTGGACTGCCGTGTGGAAACGAATGAGTTCTCCTTCTCCTTCAGCAGAAGCAGACCCTATCCTGTGGGAAAGCCTGCAGCCAGACCAGGACGCATTTTTATATGATAAGAGATTACCATCACACCGTCAACCTTTTCAGGGCAACCCCCAACCATCTAGAAAAGAGATACCAGTCATATTGCCAAACTATCTGTCTGTCTTTGTGTGTGTTAGTTACAAAGGATAGAAGTCTGTCTATAAACACTTCGTTTCTTTATTTTATGTGGGAAAAAATAGAAGTGTGCCTATAAACACTTCGTTTTCCTGACTTGTAAGATAGTGCGTGCTTTTTATAGGTAGGAGTGGTAATAACATGTGCTTGCAAGTAAAAAAGTGCACGTGAGTGTTTCTTATAGGTCCGCACGTTCCATGTTATGAATTCTGCAGTGGGTGCCAGGCCTAGGAGGTGTCACCATTAACCAGGTGCATTTGGAGCTGAAAAAAGCCCTTTTCAGGGCTAACCAGATCTCTAGAAAAGAGAGACAGATTAAGTTGCCAATCATATATGTGTATGTATGTGCATTTGTGTGGATTTGTTTGGATTTGTGTGCATGCGCGTACGTAAGTGTGTATTTGTTTGTGTTTGTGTTTTTGCGCGTACGTTTGTGTGTGCATTTGTTTGTGTTTCTGTGTCTGCGGGTAAGTTTGTGAGTGTGTGTTTGTGTGCGTGCGCGTACGTTTGTTTGTGTGTGTATTTGTGTTTGTGTGCGTGTGCGTACGTTTGTTTGCGTGTGTGTGTAGTGATCTTTGTTTGTCCTTATAAAGCTTCCTTTATCCCATCAAATTCATTTCACCGATCTACCTATCTACAGTAGCGCGTATTCAGGTCAGCCACTTGCAACACTGTTGCCAGTGTCCAGTACCGTGACGTCATTGACGCTGAAAATTTTGAGACTAAAATATAGACTCGGGTTTTTCCACAGGTTGTAGCTATAACTCTATACCAGGTTAGTTCATAAGACTTCCTACAAGATGAGATTATAAATAGTTAGTGGGTTTCTCCATAGGATTTTCCCATAAGTTCTAGCTAAAAATTAATACTGGTTATTTCCACAGGAATTTCCTACCAGTGGTGGCTATAAGTAGATACTAGCGTTTTTCCACATAGTATTTATGGTAGTATAAGAGATAGTCTATTTTGTGAGATTTCATTTCTTTCTCTTACATTTTAAGCTCACACAAGGAATTTTGGATAGTGAGTATGATATATTGGATGGTATATTGGGTGTAATGGACAGTATTTTATCTGGTGTAAGGGATAGATATTTCGTGAGATTTCATCTCCGTCTCTTACATTCTAAGCGAACACGAGGCATTTTGGATAGTCAGTATGATATGTTGGATAGCATAGCGGTGTGATGGATACTATTTTTGTTGTGCAAGGGATAGTCTTTTTTTTTGAAATTTCATCTTCTTCCTTTACATTCTAAGCAAACACATAAAGTTTGGAGTGTGTGTATGTGTATGAGTGCCTCTTTTCCTTAACAAACCCTTTGTTCCTAAAGTAAGTAATATTTGTGAATGTGGAGTAGTGTCACTATAAACACTAACTCCGTTGCTGATGTTATTGTAGGTAATGGTGTGCTTTGTATATAAAAACGTTCCCAGGGAGTCCTGTAATGGTAATTCGAATTTTCCCTATAAATCTTGTCCGTATAGTGCCCCAGGGGATATTTGTATGCTCATTCCCATTTTCCGTATAGTGCCCCCATCACTACCATTTTTACTGAACAAACTAGGGGTTATAGGTGAGAGGCATCATAAAACAGGACTTGACATTAGATAGTGTGAATAAAATGCTCTCTCTCTCTCTCTCTCTCTCTCTCTCTCTCTCTCTCTCTCTCTCTCTCTCTCTCTCAATTCAGAAAGAGCCATACATCTTCAAGCTCTTCTGCGTTGTATAACGGAATTCATAATTAACAAAAACATAAAAAACAAAAAATAATCCTTAAAGATTAACGACCGACTGTACACATCAGTTTTCGCCGCCGTCCTTCCCGAGTTAAAATACATGAAACAAATGTGCATTCATCATAAGCTTACTTGTACACGCTTTCATTTTTACACTGAGAAATTTCAAAGTTACTATAATCCTGTTTCCCAACTATAATCCTTGTAATCCTGTCTCCTATATACAATCATTATAATCCTGTTTCTTCTGTAAAATTATGTAAGTAATGCAGATTTTAGAACTTGAAGGTACTGCTGATATGCCTGAGCGTTGTTTATACTTTCAATAACATTCTTTTGTTAAGAAAGAAGGAATATCTATCAGTGGATAACGTGTATTCTCCAATTCCCCATTCCTAATCTATCTCCTATCCACCTTTCTGTCAGGTTACTAAGAAATACGAATCTGTGTCCAAGAGAGTAGCCGTGAAAAAAAGTACAGTATTTTCTCGACAGATGGAGAAAACAGCTCTCTCGGTACATCAAATTTTCCTTCTCTTCCACCGAGGAAAGGGTTGGTTATGAATGCATTCTTTATGCAATTGCAATAACCCATACTTCTATTATGATCTTTAAGTGCCATCTTTAGCTGGAATTGTGCTATACCATATAGTTTTTTTCTACATTTGTCGCTTCTAAACTGTGAATGGAGTCAAACAATTGTGTATCATGTAGTGATTTCAATTATATATTCTAAATTTCTTTCTTTTGAATTTTCTCTGTAATTTACATGATTATGTCTTGTTATAGAGTGACATTCCTCCATTCGCGGTTAGCCGAGGAGCTTCATCTTATCTTAAAAGAGATTATTTCGCGCATCTTTATCTTCTTTCATTTGAAGGTATTGATATTTTGTCGGTGGACATATCTTCTTTTTGACTCTTATTGCTTATATATGGACACTACGTACCTTTGTCGGACTCGCTCCCAGCTTCAGTGCTCCCCGCTGCTTGCAGGGATGTCAAATAGAGTGGAAATCTGAAGAGTCACATGAGAATACATACTAGAGAAAAACCATTTTAGTGTGAAGTGCTTGAGAAAAGTGTTTATTCCAAGTGGATATTTGAAACTGCACATGAGGAAGCATACTGGAGAGAAAACATGTAAGTGTGAGGTATGTGATCAAATGTTTAGTCGTCCTGTAAGACTAAATAAGCACATGGGGATACATACTGGAGAGAACCATTTAAGTATGAAGTATGTGATGGAATGTACAGTGAGAGTAGATATCTAAAGAGGCACATGAGGAAACATACTGGTGAAAATCTATTTCAGAGTGAAGTATGTGGTGAAATGTTTAGTCAGAGTGGAGACTTGAATCTGCACATGAGGATGCATACTGGAGAAAACATATCTAAGTGTGAAGTATGTGATGAAATGGTTAGTTGAGGTAAGAGTCGGAAGAGGTACATAAGAATTCATACAAGAGAAATACCATTTAATTGTTAGGGTATGCGATGAAATGTTTAGTCACAGAGGATATCGAAAGGTTTAAATGAAGGTACATACCCGGAAAAAAACCCATTTAAATTTAACGTGTGTGATAAAATACTTAGAATGGATCTCTAAAATAATTAGAATGGATCTCTAAAATAAGGAAATGATGAAATATAATGGAGAAAACCCATTTATGTGCAAAGTATGTGATAAAATGTTTATCGGCAGTGCAAATCTAAATCAGTACATGACGATTCATACTGGAGACAAACCACTTAAGAGTGAAGTGTATGATAAAAGATCTACTCAAAGGGGAAATCTAAATAATTAAACAAGGATGGATACTGGAGAAACACATTTCAGTGTAACATGTCATGGTAGTTTCATTGGGAAAGGATATCTGAAGAAATGCATAAGGATAAATGTAAATTTAACACTGAAAGTATTACAGGTGTATTGGAAGGAAAAGATGCATTGTGCAAACACAGATTGTCAGTGGAAAGTTTATTTACGAGTTCATTCCAGTTGTGGATTTTGATTGGATGATGTGGCGTGGTTCTGCATCCAATGAAATTCACAGACCTGTAGCACTGAAACATCTGACAGCTCTGCCAAGGTGCAGATAGGATAACATATCAAACCATGGCTAGCAAAGATGGTGATGGAAGGTGCAATAAGAGTGAATGTCTATGAGGCTCATGACGGCCCATACTGGATAGAAAGCATTTAATCATCAAGTGATGACACATACTGGATAAACATCATTTAAATATGAAGAAGGTGCTGAAATGTTAAGTCAGAGTGGAGACCTAAAATTGCTCAAGAGGAAACATAATGAAGACACACAATTTAAATATTACGTAAATGATCTGATGTTTAGTCGCAGTAGAAATCAGAATGTACACATGAAGATACATAATGCTGGAGAAAAATCAAGGTATGAAATTTGTCCTGAAATGTTTCTTGATGGTAAAGTCTCCAAAATTACAGATGTTTCAAGCTGGAGAAACAATCGTTACTTGCTAAGTTTTTTGAGGAATTGTACATCATCATGTGCATGTTCAGGGATTTAAAAATCCCCTAGCACAGATCCTGGTACAAGCACATTTTCAGCTTGTGGAACTCCACCAGCTCTGTGAGAGTGAGCTCCAAAATATTTTATTTAATATCGACTGTAAGGGTGAAATATATAAAAGCAGGGATTTACAAATTCAATTGGCCAACTCCTGAGATGAGCTCAAATTTGGTTTTGGCAAGATCAAATTTACAAGGCACTCTCCCAGCGGCAAGTCCACAAAAAGTAAGAGTGGGATACAAGATACAAGAAAGTTTATTGAACATCAGTGTCTGGTAAAAATAGAATAAATCTGTCGGATCTAATTGACCAACAAGGTGTTGTGTTAATTTCCTTCTGCTTTATGTTCTGCAAGATTTGTACTCTGCGATCTTTTCAAAATACATATAGGAACACCTTTATTTAGCATTTATATGCAGTGCATTCTTCTTCAGCATACCTCGCCACAATTTATTTATTTTATCTATTGGATGTATTATTCAGTCTTGCAGTCAATGTTAATGTCAGTCATGTATTTTCCCACCCACGACATGATAATTAGAATATTTAGAATTTATAGCATGTTTGGACAATTAAGGAATAAATAGTTATATTTGAACATATAATTTACAGTGTAATCGTAATATTTGCATGTATCATAGAGTTGATGATTTTCAGGTTCCAAGCTAGCGTCTGGGGGATGTTATTCATTGATTTACAAAGTTTGTTTTGATGCACATCGCCTTTTTGATCGCATCTAGTTGTTAATTGCTGAATGTACAGCTCATAACGTTTCATTGACAGTTGTGTGTTTGGAAATAATAGGTACTGATCTCTAACGATTAGCTACAGGAGGATTTCATTGAAAAAGTGATCATGTTCGGAAAATTTAGTACCCACAGGCAAGTGTTCATGATATCTTGTTTATGTAATAATTACAGGAGACTGGATACATACTGCTTGGCAAACAATTAAATGGACAAAACTACGTGTTCCCAACTCATTCTGAAAAGTTCGATTCTCAAATATGTCGATGCATGTCGTTGATTTGAAGGCAACTATATGATCATTGTTAAATAAATTGATGGAATAAATGTTAACAAATCGCTGAGTTTTGAGTATAAAACAATAATTAGTTTTCATTTAATTGATTCTCTCCCTCTGGAAGAATGTAGCTACTTCAAAAATCTTTTCTACCTATTCCTTTTCTGTCATCCAAAAATGCATTTTTGAACTCTTTCGAATCTGCAGATATATCTATGCAACTGACTTTAACAGAGTTTTTAAATCCCTGAAGACACTACTGTAGCTCTGTGCATATTGGCATCTCTTTTACTGACACGGAGTCATGCTCAGTTTGTAAGGCTTCATATTATACACTGCAATCCCAACAGAGTACATATATCATCACCTTTATTTAGTGTTTATATGCACTGCATGCTTCTTTTCCATAACATGCCACAGATTTTATTTTGTTTATGACATGTGTCATTTCCATTTCATAGTCGTTGTCAAGGTCAAGGTCAGACATATTTTCAAGCCCATAATACAAATATTTACTATTTGTAAAAATAAAAATTAGCAAATAAAGAGCAAAGATTTACTTAATCTATTTGATCATTTGATCTAAAGTAGCAATGTTGATAAAGAAAAATGTTATGCGTTACACTATGATTAAAAAGAAATTAACACAGTTCTGTTATTGGTTGTTTAATATGTTAATTCATGCTCTCTCTCTCTCTCTCTCTCTCTCTCTCTCTCTCTCTCTCTCTCGTACGTATAAGTCTATCTAAAACCCTTTTCTAGTAATCCATGTCGCTATCAACATACATGTACACGTCTTTGTTTGCAATTCCAACTATATCTGCATTCCAATTCTTTCATAGACTTATTACATAAACATAATTATCAGGATATTGTTTAAAGGTGAAAATAAGGTAAAAAAATCCAAAAGTTAAAATAATAATAACATGTTTTCCTTTAAATATCACATATTTTATCATTTTTTCTACAAATGGTAGGGCACTAGCTAAATTACAGAGAGCGTGTAAGGTCTCTTTGGTAACAGTCTTCATATCCTTGCTCAAGAAAGGGGAACCGAGAGAGACTATTCGCATCCAAATTCCTGGATCTGGGTCTGTCAATAATGTCCATATTGTAAGCAGCTGGAGGAGCTAACCATCGATGCTCAGTTAATCATCTGCTGGCAAAGATAATTATTCGCTTGACGCCATCTTGAATCAGATCTAGGACTGGACCAAAGCCGTGTTACCTGGCATCTATATGCAGCTCGAACTGTTGCCTAATGTAAACGTAGCCTAGGACAGACGTGAAGAGAATGCATTATTCAACTGTTGAAATGCTCCATCCTGTTCCGGTCCCCTTTTCCATTTCCATCGTGTGTCAAAATTTTCTTTTGACGCATACATGCTTTGTTCTGAGAGCACGGCATTAATCTTGATAATGGTCTGGCTATATTTGAAAAGTTCTTCACAAACTTGCGATAGTAACAGCACATCCAAAGAATTGCCTTACTTACTCGGGGCTCTGTGAAGCTGGCCAGTTCATGATCTCGTCAGTTTTGCCCGGGTGTGCCCCAACACCTACCTTTGATACAACATGCCCAACATATATGACCTTATCCTTCAGGAATGTGCACTTCCTTAGGGATATTGAGTTCCTTCAAATCCATATTTCTCTCTAGTCAACATGGTCATGTCAAAGCGAACTCATGTCCAAACCTATCCAAGCCAAAGCGTACCCAAATTATAACGTGCCCAAATTAAAGCATTTCCAACTGGTTCAGGTTCGGAAGATTTTTTTTTTTTTTGTTTTTTTTTTTTGTATATATTGAAAGTTCCGAATAGAGCTGGTGTATGCTTCGATCATTTGGGACCCATCTACTAAATCAAACATTGCCAGACTTAAAGCAGTACAACGTAGGGCGGTACCGTTTACTATTGGCGATTATCTGCGAACCAGCAGTGTCAACACCATGCTCTTAACATTTGGGATGAGAAACGTTTCAAGTCCAACGATAAAAAAGCAAAAGCTGTTATGATGCACAGCATTGTACACCAGCTAGATGATGTCCCAGCAGCTCCATACCTCCACCAGACAGGAGTGAATGAGAATATATTGATGCAGATTTCTCGCCCCCTTCACCACAGTTAAAGCAAACAAGGACTCCTTCTTCGCAATAAGATTCCGCCTGTGGAACTCCATACCATTCAACCTAGTTAATGTCAAATCTATCTATGCCTTCAGAGTAGAAGTTGGAGCGGGGATCGTGTAGGTTCCAACTAGAGACGTGTTGAAATGTTTTAGCTGTACTTGGACCTCTCACCACAAGTATATAGACCACATAATATACGAGTATGCTCCAGAGGAACACGGCACATTTTTGGAAGTAGAAGAAAATCAGTAGATTCTACTTTTCCGTAACTCCTGAGCAGGCATGGCTGGCTTTAGATCGCTTTTGTTTGATCGTTGTATTTAAATAATGTGTAAACATGGTAGTTTTGAAATTTCCTTTCATATTAAGAGACCTTTACATAATTTAATTTGAAATAGTTCAACATAGTATTGAAAGAGGTGTAATTTGGAAATCGTATCCGTCTGTAATGTATGAAGGAAGTTATATATTCATGTTTTAATTCGGCAGAGTTTGGTTTATTTTATTATTTTATATCATTAATGTTCATTGCTAGTTGAAATAAAGTCACCAGTTACAATTGTTTTATTCTTCTTTCTTTGTACTCATTTAGCCAATTAGGAAACCTTGAACCAGGATTACCTGTTGAACCCTGAACCACGATTACCTGCTTAACCTTGGACCAGGATTACCTGTTTAAGTTTGGTTCATTCTAAGCAATGAGGCTATATGATTACTCTCAGTGCTAGTTTGTTCTATAATAGGACAAGGAGTAACTTTCCTATTGGAAAGTTTACAACTGGTTTGTTTAATCAATATAGCATGAACAACATATCGGTGATAAACAGTCAGTCCAGTACATTGTTTTTGAAGTGTGTTGGATTAAGATTGCAGGATGAAGAATTCCCGATTATTATTATTATTATTTTTTATTTTTTTTGAAGGATAAAGTGTGACCCTGACCTTTGTCCCATATAATAAGGTATCTAGATTTAGAGATATAGTTGATGTATCAGTGTTTGTATGTCCTCTGCATATTTCTCTCTGAAATGTATGTGATAGCCTGTTCACATGTATTCAATTTAACTATATTTGTTGATGAATTTTGGTACACCTAACAGTTTATCAATCTCCATATTCTTTTCTGGGCCTATCACTCTGTCCATACGCTTCTCTGTTAGTCTGTCTTCTCTCTGTATTGCTCTACGTATTGATTGCTTTTACACCTGTAATTTGTACTCATGTTCAGATTTGTTTGGTTCACTATCTCTTTATATGGATAACTAATAAATATAAGAGGAAGTCAGTCATTCGTATTGAGTGTAATGGTAGATGAATCAGCATGTACATGCAAAACTGTAATGCGCTGATGACGGTATTGTTATGTATATTTGTATTAAATGTGTTTTATTGTATTTGCAGGTAAAATAAAGCAAAAGAAATAGAATCTTTGTGATTAGTTACCAACCTCATCCACAATAAACCCAATTTTGTTTAAAACAAAACTGAACCTTTTTCCTGTTCTGGGAGCAGAAAGTAAGTGTTGTTATATGTGGCGCCCACCGTGGGACTTGCTGTGCTGAAGCCGAGGTTGTGTTTACGAGCATGATGGAAGGAGGACTAGATCTAGTGTATTAAAAAAAGATGTAATTTCCTTCAGTGTAACGCTTTCATGTGTATGTGTGCCTGTTGGTATTGCAGGCATATAAAATTAACGACTTCATCATAGACGAATACACGTGGAACTTATAATGGAATATTCTCTGCTTCATTAATAGGATCAATCAAATTATTGTGTGAGCATTTTCAGTGATACTTAGCGGATCATCTGAACCTTGTGATTGAGATTTATCATGTGCTGATACAGACTAATACTTTTGTGTATTCGCTGACCGCTCTCGTGGCCTAGTAGTTGGAGCGTCCGCCTCGATGCGGAAGATCTCGGGTTCGAACCCCGGCCAAGTGAAACCAAAGACTTTCCAAATTGATACAAGCAGCTTCATCGAGTGTTGCTCAGAACTAAGAGGTTAATGTTAGGGCTGGTTGGACTGGTGACATGATCATGTGACTGGGTGGAACATCATCATGATTATTTGACCTGGACCAAATTATACGTTGATGAAGTAGGTAAGACTGTTTATCAACGGTGCAAGTTGAATTAATTTGTATTCATTGCAGAATAATTGAACTTCCTAGATATTTTGTGCATTGATATCTGAAGTGCATCATGTGCATCATTTGTGCATTCATATCTGAAGTGCATCATGATGATCATGCTACATGTCGCCGATATAATGCCCCAGTGATAGACTTCACTATAAACTACTACACTACAGACATTGTAGCGATATGACTGGAAATGTGTTAAAGCTATGTGAAAAATCTAAATCACTAACACACGTGTATTGACTCATTAAGACACCTTATAATTTGTTGGTGCCTTGGACTTGGACCAAATTATAAGTTGATGAAGTAGGTAAGACTGTTTATCAACAGTGCAAGTTGAATTAATTTGTATTCATTGCAGAATAATTCAACTTCCTAGATATTTTTGTGCATTGATATCTGAAGTTCATCATGTAGCAACCCAGCGAAATATAAATTCATAATAATGAAATTTTCTTCCTGATCTTTAATTTTGTTGACTTGTTTCATTTTCTTAGCATTCATTTTCTTGTCCTTAATACAGTTTTAGGAACTTAATACTTTGGAAATTGTGAGTTTTGTTTACATCTTAAAGTCTGCATTCTACAAGAGTTGGAATACAGGTAGTTCAGGTTAACTGGATTCTACTAGAATTTATTTTTCCATAGATTCTATTTAGTGTCCAATATTAAAATATTCACTATTTTTTTAGAAAGGTTCTTTCAGAGTAACCATTCTTTGCAAAATGTTGATAAACTGGCCATATATATATATATATATATATATATATATATATATATATATATATATATATATATATATATATAAACTCAAATTACACTTATTACAATTATTACCCAATAGATCTGTTTTGCACATACTGTATCCCGCAAACGTTCGTGTATTTCCTGATTTTGATAGAGCAGTTTGTGAGTACATAGGAGTTCACAGAAGTTCAAAACATAGTAGGGCCCTTTAATGCTTTCAAAGTCAATCCTAAGGCTGATACTCATGAAGACTTCACGATGTGGATGACAGACTTTGCTGCTTCGTCTGGTGCAGCTCCTGTCAAGGAAGAGCTGACAACATCCCATGCAACAGAGTCCGAGGCCATTGATCCTGTATCTGTCACATTACTACATGAGTTGAGGATATGGGTATTTTTCAGGAGACAGGAAGAGTGATACATCATAAGACTTATGGGGATATGAAGCTACATGTTTACGACAAGGTAAGTATCCCCAGGACCAGTTATCTCATGCTATCATACGTTCCTTGAGACGAGAACTTGGACGGATTGCTATGAAATTGGATCCAACGTCATCTATTAAGGAGTTATGATCGTAGTCGGATAGCGTCTATGGCAATGTGTGTGTGTCCTTGGATTAAAGTCGCCTATGCACCGAGTGCTTCGCGACTGATTATAGCCCCGGGCTGGACTTTATAAGCCGACTTCTATAGTGCTCGCCAAAAAAGAGGGCGAAGATATTTCAACATGAAGTTGTAAGCAGGAGGGCTTATTGAACAAAGCTGTCCAAAAGGGGCCAGAGCAGGCTAGTGAGGCAAATGGTTTGCTAAGGGCTATGCTGAGGACAGGATTTAAACAGACACTTAAGGATGTGCCTGGCCATAAGTTTGACTCACTCAAGACATTAGAAGAATTGAGAATAGCCCTTCGTCGCACTTAATCTGAACACAGGCAACGGGAAGATGAGCTAAAACGAACCAAAAGATCTAAAGATAACATCCACTTCAACCACATCAAAGAGCAAGAAGCTTAGTGATTTGAAGGATCTTGTCCAGCATATGTCACATGAAGTCAATATGCTGAAGAAGTATTGAGCATCCCACAACCAGGAACACTATAGGAATCAAATCAGGGTTCCATACACACAGGCAAACAATGCTGATGAGAGGAGAGAAGAGACCGAATGTGCTGGCATTGCGGGCAAATCAGACACATTGCTTCTGCTTGTCATGTTCGACAAAACGGGATGTAAACTTCGTGGACTATGGCTAGGGACACGCAGTAGGCTATCCAAGGGGTCAACCCAACAAACATAAAGGAACCCACACGATAGAGTTGGTAGGACAAAAAATGAGGTTTATTTTGTCGACAGCAGTATTAGAGCAAACTCACTGACTGATATCGGATGGACAACTATTAGACATTTTACAACAAGAATTTGAAGACGATTCCTATTGAGCCCATTACAGACCTTTTGAATGATGACTGTGCGAATGGGGAGGTTTACCATATTATGGCTACATAAAAGTTGAAATAGAAAGTACTGTTCTGTCCAATATTGAAAGGCACCGTTGCCTAATGCTAGTCGTGCCAGACAGCAACTACAGCAGTCGTGTTACTGTGTTGTAAGGAACAAAATATCTTATGCATGCTGCAAAATTAAGCATGGAGTAATATTTCTACCGGCAGCTCAATTGCCAACTCCGTTGTATTTAACTTTCAGAATTTTGACCATGCCAGAAAAGGAGTTACCAAAGATAAATATTTCTCTCGGTGTTTTGAAGGGTGCAAAATCATGTGATTTTACTCTGGAAAGCAATAGCAATGAGACAGACGGAACCTTCATTGATAATGAGGTACCTTATCAATCAACATGTGTACTGTTTCAAGTTTCATTGATGCCGACCATACATAAAGACATAGATAAAGACTTGGATAAACTATCGAAGATAACCTTCAAAAAGGAATAGAGCTTATCAATAAAGTATGTTTTCCAGAAGTGAAACAGATCTGGAATTTGCGGCAGCTGTAATATATCACATCAATCTGATTCATGGTATACCTCTTAAACAAAGATACTGTAGGATACCCACTTCCATGTACAGTGAGGCAAAAGCTCACTTTCACCAGCTACTTGCTAGCAGAGTGATCTGTAAATCACACAGTCTTTGGGCCAGCAATGTTCTTTTAGTAAGGAAGAAGGACGGAAGACTTCGAAAGTGTCTTTATTTTTGGCAGTCGAAAAAGATGACAACCAAGGATTCATATGCCTTGCCCAGGACTGAGGATATCTTAGACTGTTTTTGGCTGGATCTAAACATTTTACAGTGCTGGATATGAAGTCATGGGTATCATCATACTGAATTAGAAGAATTTCATAAGGAGAGGACAGCTTTTATATTGGGTCCACTAGGCTCTAAGACTTTAAGAGACTACCCATGGAACTTTGCAAAGCATCAGCTACATATTAGAGATTGATGAAGAGATATGCATCTAACCATCTGTGTGATCTATCTAAATGATATCATTTTTGGTAGAACCTATGAAGAAAATTTCAAAATGTTGAAAAGTTCCTAACAATGCTTATGGAGTGTGGTTTGAAATTATCCACAAGGAAGTGCAAATTCTTCAAGGAAAAGGTCATTTGTGTTGGTCATGTTGTATCAGAGGCAGGTGTTGAGGCATACCCAGTCAAGTCAGACAAGATCATGAACTGGCCAGCTCCACACAGCCCTGATGAAGTGAGGCAATTCCTTGGATATACTGTTGCTATCGTAAGTTGTTAAGAACTTTTCCAATATAGCTAGACCATTATCGGAATTAATGCCATGCACTCTCTTCAACACCTGTTCTAGGCTACATTGACATTGTCAACCTTTCGAGCTGCACAGAGATGCCAGTCAACATGGCCTTGGTACACTTCTATATCAGTTTCAAGATGGTGTCAAGCAAATAATTAGCTATGCCAGCAGAGGGTTAACTGACCATTGATGGCTAGCTCCTCCAGCTGCTTACACCTTTAACATCACTGACAGACCCAGATCCAGGAATTTGGATGTGGACAGTCTCTCTCAGTTCCCCTTTGTAAAGAAAAGGATCAACAGCAAGGATATGAAGACTATTACCAAAGAGACCTTACACGCTCTCTGTATTTTAGCCAGTGCCCAACTTTTAGTAGAATAAAGATAAAATATGTGATATATGAAGGAAATAATATTATATTATTTTAACTTTTGTGTGTTTGTTAAACTCTTTTTCACCTGAAAATAATATCCTAAGAATCTTGTTTATATAAAAAATAGATGTAAATAATACAGGTAGATAAATATGTAGATGAGAAAGAATTAGAATGCAGATAAAGTTGGAAGTGCAAACAAAGATGTGTACATGTATGTTGATAGAGATATGGAGAAGTAGAAAGGGGTATTAGATAGATTTATAAGCGAGAGAGAGAGATAGAGATTTAGGTAGTGACCATAACTTGACATATTAAACAACCAATAACAGAACTGTTTTAATTTAATCACAGTGTAATACAGAACATTTTTCTTTATGTACATTTCCACCTAGATCAAATGGTCATATAGATTAAGTAAAGATTAACTCCTTATTTGCTCAAACTTCCTTTACAAATAGTAAATATTTGTATTATCAATTTTGGACTAAAAATGTGTCTGACCTTGACAGTAACTATGAAATGGAAATGACACATGTCATAAACAAAATAAAATCTATGGCATGTTATGTAAAAGAAGAATGCAGTACATATGAACACTAAATAAAGGTGATGATATATGTACTCTGTTGGGATTGCAGGGTATAAAAGTGTCTAATATGAAGCATTACAAACTGAACATGACTCTATGTTAGTAAAAGAGCTTGCCCTGTGCACAGAGCTACAGTAGTGTTTTCAGGGATTTACAAACTCTATAAAGTCAGCTTGCATAGATAGATCTGGATATTCAAAAGAGTTCAAAAATGCATAGTTGGAAGACTGAAAAAGGAATAGATAGAAAAGATTTTGGAAATAGCTACATGAAAACTATTGTTTTATACTCAAAATTCAGGGATTTGTTAACATTTATTTCATCAATTTATTTAACAATGATCATAGAGTTGCCTTCAAATAAACGACATGCATCAACATATTTGAAAATCAAATGATTTAGAATGAGTTGGGAACACGTAGTATTGTCCATTTAATTGTTTGCCAAGCAGTATGTATCCAGTCTCCTGTAATTATTACATAAATAAGATATCATGAACATTTGCCTGTGGGTACTAAATTTTCTGAACATAATCACTTTTTTAACGAAATCCTCCTTTAGTTAATCGTTAGAGATGAGTTCCTTGTATTTCCAAACACACAACTGTCAATGAAACCTTATGAGCTGTACATTTAGCAATTAACAACTAGATGCTATGAAAAAGGTGATATGCATGAAAACAAACTCTGAAAATCAATGACCCCCCCCCCCGGCTAACTGGAAACCTGAAAGTCATCAAATCTATGTTATACGCAAATATTATGATTACACTGTTGTTGATGTGGGGCTTAACGCCATTTTTCAGCACACGATAGGGTATACATGGCGGCCAGTATTAATGGTGGAGGAAGAAACCGGGAAATCCCCGGAAAGAACCACCCACCCATGAGAAGCTACTGGCAAGCTTTCTCACATATCCACATTTGCCGAATCCTAGATTCGAACCCATGCAGACAGAGGTGAGATGGAAGTGATCCGTAATGGAGAGCGCTTTAGACCACTCGGGGCCCCTGATTACACTGTAAACGATATGTCAAAATATAAATATTTATTCCTAAATTGTTAAAACATGCTATAAATTGTAAATATTCTAATTATCATGTCTTGGGTGTGAAAATACAAAAGATAAATTAATACTGACTACAAGACTGAAATAATACATACAATTGATAAAATAAACTGTACTCAGGTATGCAGAAGAAGAATGCACTGCATATAAATGCTAAATAAAGATGTTGGTATATGTATTTTGATAAGATCACAGAAAACAAAACTTGCAGAACATAAGCAGAAGGAACTGAACATTACCAGTTGTTGGTAAATTAGCTCTCACAGAGTTACTGTATTTTAACCAGACACTGATATTCATGAATAATTCAATAAATTTTCTTGAACAGTATCTTGTATCCCACACTTACATTTATGGACTTGCCCCTACAAGAGTACCTTGCAAATTTAAGCTTGCCCAAACCCAATTTCTGCTTGACTCAGGAGTTGGGCAATTTGATTTTGTAAATCCCTGCTTTTTGATATTTGACCGTTACAGCTGACAGTAAATAAAATATTTTGGATCTCACTCGCACATGGCTTTTGGACTTGCACAAGCTGACAATGAACTTGATCCAGGTTCTGGGCCAGGGGATGTGTAAATTCCTAAACATGTGAATTCTGATGTACAGTACCTCATAAAACTTAGCAATTAACAACTGTTTGTGCAGTATGAAACATCTGAACATTTGGAAGCTTTTACCTCCACCAAATATTTTAGCATACTTAAGTGTTTTTTCTCCAGTATGCATCCTTGTGTACTTGTTTAGATTTCCCCTTTGAGCAAATCTTCTATCACACACTTCACATTTTAAGCGGATTTTCTCCAGTATGAATCGTCATGTGCTGATTTAGAGTTGCACTACCAGTAAACATTTTATCACATACGTCACACTTAAATGGGTTTTATCCAGTATGCATCATCATTTGTGTTTTTAGAAATCCACTCTGACTAAATATTTTATCCACACCTCACATTTAAGTGGGTTTTCTCGTGCATGTACCCTCATGTAAACCTTTCGATATCCACTGTGACTAAACATTTCATCACATACCCTCACAATTAAATGGTATTTCTCCTGTATGAATTCTTATGTGCCTCTTCCGACTCTTACCTCAACTAACCATTTCATCACATACTTCACACTTAGCTAGGTTTTCTCCAGTGTGCATCCTCATATGCAGATTCAAGTCTCCACACTGATTAAACATTTCACCATATACTTCACTCTCAAATGGTTTATCTGCAGTATGTATTCTGATGTGCCTCTTCAGATGTCCACTCTGACTGTACATTCCACCACATATTTCACACTGAAATGGTTTATATCCAGTATGTATTCTCATGTGTGTATTTAGATGTCCACGATGATCAAACATTTTATGACATACCTCACACTTACATGATTTCTCTCCAGTATGTATCATCATATGCAGTTTCAAATTTTCAGTCCGAGCAAACATTTTGTCACATACTTCACAATGAAATGGTTTTTGTCCAGAATGCATTCCCATGTGCCTCTTCAGAGTTCCACTCTGCCTGTACATTCCACCACATATTTCACATTGAAATAGTTTTTCTCCAGTATGTATTCTCATGTGTGTATTTAGATGTCCGCGATGATCAAACATTTTATGACATACCTCACACTTATATGGTTTCTCTCCAGTATGTATCATCATATGCAGTTTCAAATCTTCAGCCCGAATAAAAATTTTATCACACACTTCACACTTAAATGTTTGTCTAGTATGT
This sequence comes from Megalonaias nervosa, assembly GCA_016617855.1. Lineage (NCBI taxonomy): Eukaryota > Metazoa > Mollusca > Bivalvia > Unionida > Unionidae > Megalonaias > Megalonaias nervosa. Next base: position 56,145 of record JAECUM010007183.1, on the reverse strand, counting down.
ATCTTCATGTGCTGTTGTAAATTTCCACGCTGACTAAACAATTTATCACATACTTCACACTTAAATGGTTGTTCTCCGGTATGTATCCTCACATGCTGTTGCAAATCTTCATTCCGACTAAACATTTTATCACACACTTCACACTTGAATGGTTTTTCTCTAGTATGTATCCTCATGTGCCTTTCCAGATGTGCAAATGTACTAAACCCTTTATCACATACTTCACACTTAAATGGTTTTTCTCCAGTATGTATCCTCATGTGCTGTTTTAAATTTCCGAATTTACTAAACTTTTTGCCACATACTTCACATTTAAATGGTTTTGCTCCAGTATGTATCCTCATGTGCTGTTGCAAATTTCCACATACATTAAACACTTTATCACATACTTCACACTTAAATGGCGTTTCTCCAGTATGTATCCTCATGTGCTGTTGTAAATTTCCAAATTGACTGAACACTTTATCACATACCTCACACTTAAATGTTTTTTTTCTAGTATGCATCATCATGTGCTGATTTAAAATTTCCACAGTGACTAAATACTGGATCACATACTTTAAACTTAATTTTTTTTTTTTTAACTTCATATCCTCGAATTCCGGTTACTATACACCGAAAAACACTGAAAAACCGAAATAGACATGCATTTGTGTGTTCTCGGTGTAGATATCGGTGTACACATAGAAATTATGATTTGTTTTTGTTTGGATAATAATATAAAAAAAAATTAAATATGATTTATGTGATTTCAATATGAATTATTTACTTTTCTTCCTATTTTAACAAATTCATTTAATGGCGTCACTCCGTCAATCTTCATTCGACAGATATTGTCAATAAAGTATCGTAGTAATGCGTTCAGAATGAACGTGAAAATAGTTAAAGCCGAGATTATATCATATATTTACTTTAACTAATGAATAATATGAACTAAGCCGACTTACAACATCCGTTCTGGAGATTATTCCATTTCCGGAACGATTAGTCTTTATCATACCATCTCCGTTTCGGAACGACACTATCAGGTATATATGATACCTGTCTAATGAAGTACGATCGACTGACGAGTGCTATAACTAGCGTTGGAGAAAGGCAATAATTCGCATTAAAATCGCTCGAGTCATATTTTATTTTGCTCTTTATTACTATTCAAACAAAAACAAATCATAATTCTTGTGTTTACACACACACACACACACACACACACACACACACACACATATATATATATATATATATATATATATATATATATATATATATATATAGATAGATAGATAGATATATATATATTTATATTTATATATATATATATATATCTATATATATATATATATATATATATATATATATATATCGAGAACATGTAAACATATTTACAGATTACATTTGGAGAATATCCAGGATCCGGAACGTTTAGTCTTTATCATTCCGTCACCTGTGGAACCTAACTATCAACCACTTATGATACGTGTCTAATAAAGTACGACAGTTTGAGAGTGCTATAACTATCCTAGGAGAAAAAGGCAATAATTCGCATCAAAATCGCTCGAGCAATATTTTATTTTGCTCTGTTATTACTAATCAAATAAAAACAAATCATAATTCCTGTGTTTACACCGATATATACATCGAGAACATGTAAACACATTTTTATTTCGGTGTCTATTTCAATGTATTTCGGTCTTTCAGTGTAGTTCGGTGTTTATAGTAACCCTCTTGATTCGTATAGTTTATTAAAATACATAGTTCTCTCTAGGCTACGGAAGGAACTGAAACATGCCCAAGTCAAGGCGAACTCGCGTCAAAACTTACCCAAGTGAAAACGTACCTACATCAGAATCTGCCCAAATTTGAACATGCCCTACTGGTTGGTGTTAGTAAACTTTGTTTGATTTTTATATGTTGAAAGTTCCGTATACAATTGGAATATGCGTCGACCGTTTGAGACACAGCTACCAAACATTGCCAGACTTGAAGCAGCAGAGCGTAGAGCGGCACGGTTAACTATTGGCAATTACCTGGGAACTAGCAGTGTCAGCACCATGCTCCAACATTTTTGGGTGGTAGGCGCTTCAAGTCCGACGACAATAAGCAAAAGCTGTTATTGTAGTGTAAGCCTTAATCTAATTAGGTTTGAAATATCACTTGACAGTAAAAGTAATTAGATATTCCACACTGGATTGGAAATGATACACATCAACAGCTGGTTTATTTAAAATGTTCACTAGGGTTTAATTTCCATGGGAAAAATACTTTCAGGGCAGTCTTTACTCCCCTTCCTAGCTGTACTGATGTCTTGTATTTAATAAATATTATAGAACGCCTTCTGCAGTTATTCTTCAATTACAAATAACATTACTGTTATGATGAACCGGACTGCGTACACCAGCTGGTTGACATCCCAGCAGCTCCATACGTCCACTAGACAGGAGCTATTGAAGACACTGATGCAGATTTCTCGCCCCCTTCTCAATAATTAATGCGAACAAGGACTTCTTCTTCCTATCAAGAATACACCTGTGGAACTCCCTAATATCCAATCTAGTTAACGACAAATCTATCCTTTCAGAGCAGAGGCTGGTGCGGGGATCGCATAGCTTCCGACCAGAGACATTTTCAACATGTTTGTAGCTGTACTTGGACCTCTCACCACATGTACATGGTTCACATAATATGCGGGTATCCTCCAGAGGAATACGGCACATTATTGGAAGCAGAAGACGAAAATCGGTAGATACCACTTTTCCGTAACTCCTGAGCAGGCATGGCTAGTTTTAGATTGCTTTTGTTTGATCATTGTATTAGCAGCAATGGTGAGGGGGAGACACAAAATAAATGGCGGCCGATTTCTTTGTGGGAGCCCCTCATCAAGGCCCCGTTTCTTGCAAAGTGGTTAAGGGGGGGGGGGACAAAAACAAAACGTTGCTTTAGCCAACTAGTGTTGACTCATTAAAGTATCCAAAGGCCAATCCGAGGTTAGTATGAGGGGGGAAGGGGAGACCCCCAAAAATGGCGTCCGACAAATTTATCTGACCTATAAAAAAAATAGCAAAAGGAAATATCCGTGACCATGTTGAATGACGTTGGATATCTGTTAAAATCTTGGGTGATTCTTATATTTTCCTTTTCCCGTTGCAATTGTTGGATCTCTAAGTGCGAGCATTTAGAGATTCAGAGGGTTTATCTTTTTACATTTTTCTTTTTTCCCATTGCAATTGTAGGATCGCTAAGTGGGAAAGAGGGTTTTGGTTTTCTTAATTTGTAATGAAGCACACACATCCTCCCTCCTCCAAGGGAACCCCAGGTACTTTAGAATTAACACATTTATTGGGGTTTGGGAGACCCAGGCAAGTTGTACCTGGGTTAGTTTTATTTTTATAAGTTTACAGTTACCCATTTCACGATATTTCGTCTATATTTCATTGCATCGCGGGAACACCCGCCCCCACTATAATAGCATCTAACGCAGACGCTGACAATATGTCTATCGCGTTTTTCGTTTTTTCTTGTTGGAATCGAACTCGTGAAGTAGTTTTTACTGGTCGATCGCAAGTTTGTCTGTACGCTTTAATTACTTTGGCTACAGTCTCAGATAAAAATATACGATAAAATAATTTATATTAGTATACCTGCTTCCTGAACAGGCAGACAGACATTCAGTATACACACGTATTTAGATCGTATAATTTATTTATCAAGTATTTACATTTAATGTAATAGGTATATTTCTCTAAAGAGTGTACAATAATTGATATTTGGCTGTGTAAATCTGAACAAGTTCTTGCGTACAGGTATTTAGCACATTCAACCACGTAAACTCCTGTCGGAAACCCTATGTGTTATTAATAGCTCCTATGTATTTTTACCCCAAAACACATGAATCTGGCAGTGTCTACATTTTGAGTAAAATTAAGATCAGGCAATTAATTGTATTTGGGAAATAAATATGTTACAATGCTTGATAGGCTGAGATTTTATTTTTTGATTAAACAATTTTGATGTAGAAGAATTCGATACAAAAACTTGCAACAAGCTGTACTGAATTTGGATGAGTATGAAAATATTTTTCAGCAGATGCTATTGATTTAGACTTATTATTTCACCCGTATCGAGATTAATTGATTTAATTGGCCTCGGTGTATATTTGTGTTTGCCTGAGTTTTTACGTTTGCTATTCTCGCTTGGTGTAATTGCTTGTAAAATTTTCCAGTCTATTATCTGATCTATTTGAGTTGATGTGATCGATAACAAGACAATCATATATCGCTCCATTGAAGCACTCATAAACAAATCTATGTGAGTAATAACTTCCTTTCTAATTTTTTGTTTTATTTTTGTTTTATGGAATTCCAATAGCAATCATGAGGTGGCACATGTTACCGTTATTTCCAAGAGTTTCTTTTAAGATCACAGTTTCCGATGATCTTAGCTCTGCTGACTTCGTAATTAACGAATATCGGATGTTTCTTAAATTAAGCAAGATCAATCTCTTTCTCAACTTGTTCCATTTATTAAAAAACAACTCTTCTACTAAGATAACATTTTTTTTTTTCAGGAGAGGAATATTTCTCGAGATAATATTTGGCGTCTTGTATATTTATATCATAAGAAACATTTTGTTTCTCGTAATATCGTTTAAGCGCCCGATATTTTCATCTTCTACAAGAAACGCATAACTGGGTCTTTCCCTTTTACCCCACACCACACAACAAGATATAGCAGACAGGCGAATAGCCCATCACATGGACCCATTCCATGGTTATCGTGCTCCCCAAGAAAGGAAACCCACAGCTATGCCAAAACTACAGAACCATTGGTTTCATCAGTCATGCGAGCAAAGTCATGCTGAAGATAATTTTCAACAGACTAAAGCCTCAAGCAGAGAAAATTATTGCTGAAGAGCAGGCAGGCTTTCCGAGCAGGAAGGAGCACCACAGAACAAATCTTCAATCTCAGACTCCTATGTGAGAAATACCTTCAGCATCAGGAGAATTTATACCGCGTCTTAATAGATTTCAATTATGCCTTCGATACAGTATGGCATGCAGCCTTATGGGCAACTATGAGGAAGTACAACATCAGCTCTAATATGGTGCAGGTTGTTGAGCTCCTCTATGACAAAGCCACAGTGCTGTCCACATCAATGGCGGCAGAGGAGATTGGTTTCGAACAACAGTTGGAGTCAGATTGGGATGTATACTGTCACCTACAATCTTCAACATTTTCCTGGAAAGGATCATAGATGATGCCTGCATGACCACAAGGGCACTGTCAGCATCGGAGGAAGGAAAATCACCAACTTTCGCTTCGCAGATGATATTGATGGTTTAGCAGGAGATGAGAAGGAACTGGCTGACGTGGTTGAGCGCCGTGACACAACCTCCACAGCATACGGTATGGAGATTAGCGCCGAAAAAACCAAACTGATGACAAGCAACACCAATGGTATCAATGTAGAAATAAAGGTCAGTGGATAGAAGCTGGAAAGAGTCACAAGCTTTAAGTACTTGGGATCAATTATCACAGATGAGGTCTCCAAACCCGAACTACTTTGCAGGATTACCCAGACAACTGCAGGAATAGCAAGGCTGAGACTAATATAGAAAGATACCAACATTGCTTTTGGTTCCAAAAGAAGACTGATTCGCTCGACTGTCATATCCATCTTTCTGTATGCTTGTTAAACACGTACATTCACATCAGATGTAGAAAGAAGGATTGAAACCTCCGAAATAGATGCTACCACAAGGTCTTGGGCATCTCATACATTGCCCATGTAACCAACGATGCAGTCCACAACAGGATCCAACGAACCATCGGATCCTATGAAGATCTCTTGAAAACTGTAAAAAAAAGCGCAGTCTGAAGTGGTACAGTCATGTCTCAAGATTATCTGGACTGGCAAAAATAATCTTGCAAGGCGCATTGCCAGAGTGCAGAAGAAGAGGCAGACAGAAAAAGAGGTGGGAAGACAACATTAAGGAGTGGACAGGCATGGGATTTGGAGATTCCAAGAGGGCAGTAGAGAACAGGGAAAGATGGAGAAACTTGGATGTAAGGTTAACTGCGGTGCCCCAACGACCTCTTGGGTTAAGGGATTGATGTTGTTGATGGTGACGAGTACAATATTCACTGTTAGAAAAGGTTATTCTTTGCACAATTATTGACTAACTGTCCAATATATTTTGTTTCTTGATTTCCCTACCATTTCTTGAATTCTGAACGTTGTGGTAAATTTACTCAAATTACACTGACTACAATTATTACTCAATAGATCTGCTTTGCAAATACTATATTCCGGAAACGTTCTTGCAGTTCGTGGTGTTGATAGCGCAGTTTTTGAGTAGATAGGAGTCCACAGAAGAAGTTCAAAACATTGTAGGACCTTTAAGGCTTTAGAGGTCAAGCCTAAGGCTGATACTGATGAAAACTTCAGGATGTGGACGACAGACTTTGCCGCTGCATTTGGTGCATCTCCTGTCAAGGAAGAGTTGACAACATCCCATGCAATGACGTCCGCTGCCTGGGGTACTATATCTGTCACACTACCACATGAGTTGAGGATATCGGATTTTTTTTCATGAGATAGGAAGAGTGAAACATCATAAAACTTATGGAGATATGAAAGGTCCATGTTCACAACAAGGCAAGTATCTCCAGTACCAGGAACGGAAATAATCCTGACTACCTATCAATTTATATTGTTATAAAGTTCATTTGCACATATAATTTTGGTTAGAGATAATATATAATCTCTTTTTATTGTTTACGTTCCCCTCACGTTGAAAAGTTTGTACCTCTGTTTCTAATGCAAATAATATTAACTGAAGTAACAGTTTTTGATATATGAATCTTATATAAAAGAAATGTAATTTTATACAATATGTAAGTCATATAAAAATGATTTGTTCAAATATTCATCATCTGGGGAAAGATTTTTGAAGCACAGAGTGTACATGATAGGATTGTAAACTGTTTTCACTTACCTTCTGTTTTGAGAGAGTAATAGCAATTGTATCCATTTTTCTCCAGGATTAAGGTAAGATTTAAGTAAGTTCATAATTTTTCGTCACCACTGTGATGAAACTGTTCTTCATCAATGTTGAATCTTTGTATAATTTATTGTGAAATAATTGCTTTTTTTTGTCGTTTGAAATCGGGCGCCACTTTTACTACTGTGTGTATTGGACGCTCGGCTTTCCACTAGGAGGCGCTCAGGTAAATCTTTCCGAATTCTTCCATATTTAGTAATATTCGTAAAACTTTATCATGAATCTTCCGAGTGTGTTCCCAAAACCTATAAATAGGGATGAGATCCGCCGTTCTGGCTGTTGTGGTTCTGCTGGACTCCAGTAAAGGTCCCAAGACCAAGAAAACTAAAGTCTCTTGTCATCTCAACTGATAAATTTCAAGCGTTAATAGCAAGGTAGTCTAGTTACTACCGACACATCAAATTTAGCACTCATAATCACTATAGTGTTTCTCTGAAGCTGTTTCAACGTTATTTTATCATTATATCAGATAACTGTTCCTATAGAGGGATTTAGCTGACGACACTCTCACTGTGTCGTCATCAACACAGCCGTTTGCTATCCACTGGGAATTTAGTATTCCGATTGTCATTATCGAATTTCCTACCCAATTACACGTATCATTTTGAAATCACAAATTTATATCCATTTTTTGTAGTTGTTGTGTCATTAGATGTCGAAAGAATATACCTGACACAACGACACACTTTGTTGCTACAAAATGGCACACATTGTCGCATTCAACCCACGCGACAAACTATTGACATCCGGTTCCAGACTGTGTTGCTCAAAACGTCAAACCGTGTCCCTGCCACCGGGTCACAATTAATACTTCCAGTTCAGTACCCACGAATGTAGTTCTAGTCTATTTTTAGAACATTTTTTCCTCTCTCATTTTGGTGGTGATAGAAGAGTTTTATTGGTGCATTTTTGGTAGGGATTTAAAGGTAATTGTTTATTCTTGAGAATATGAGCTTATGGTGTGGTTGTCTGTGTGTATTTCGGCGACAGTGCACAGTGAGTAATAAGGCCTTGGTGATGATCCGGAAGTGAAATCTGTGTTCCATTGCATGTTGCTATGTTTACAATCCAGCCTCTCAAAAAAATGCCGGTGAACCCTTGAAAAGAACTTCACCGTGAAGTCATCTTTGAAGGTATTTTAGATTAACATATGATTTGTATTGATTGTCACACAGTGGAAAGTTCAGTACTGAGAAACAAATGTAGAGAGTATATAGTAAAATTAATTGTGTTCTATGGCCAACAAACGCGACGCACTATTACCATCCGGTTCTAGACTGTGCCTATAGCATAGAATAGTTTGGGAAATAGGATTATGTGAATTAGAGATTACACGAATTATGATAAATTGAACATTTATACTGATTTTCACATGGAATTTACCACTGATACTATTGTTGTCATTTCAACATGCTTTATCAAACACCTGTTCTGCATATTTGCAAATAATATATTTCACCATTTTGAGCACTAAATTTTGTGACAAAACACATAAAAGCCTGGAAGTCATATAATAAACTGTAATGACGATTTACATTTGTTTTATTTTCTGCTATTATGATCTATATAGGAACAGTTTTAGTGAACACACAATTTCTTGACACTACAATACGCTAGAGAGATCTAGTAACTGTAAAAGGCGTGAGCTATCCATCTATTGATACGCCAACCCAGATTTGTGTCTGTTAGAAATAATCATGAAGAGTCTGTTTTTCCTATGCCATATGGTAATTTCTATCGTCGGAATGATTCAAAGTATCACAAACCAGCAATGTATGATGGCTTGACACATTGGCAATATTACTTGGTACATTTCCAGTTTGTAGCTGAAATTAGTGAATGGGATGAGCATCAAAAAGCTCTGGAACTTGCACCTACCTTACGTGGGGCTGTACAGGGAGTTCTGAGTGACCTACACCTTCACAAGCGAATAAATTACAGTGGCCCATGAATGAGGTGAAACGTTGTCATCAAGATGGTGTATATGTTAAGGCTACAATTTGTAATATTTTGGTCAATGCATTAATTGACACTGGCAACTCAATCAGAGTTCTAAATCCTCAGAAGTGTTATGGTATCTCAGATTCACTACGACCTCCTTTGCAATCCGGCTATGGATAACTCATAATGGCGGATGGTGGCATGGCTACTCCATTAGGAAGTGCTGGGTTTCGCATCAACCCAGATTAATATTGAATCTCTAACACATTAGTTTATTATAGCTGATGTGAAGGCGCCTCGTGTCGTTCTAGGATATGACATTTTATATAGACACAACTGTCAAATAAACACGAGAGAATGGCAAGCTATAATAGAAGGGAAATATTTTCCATATCAACGAGAAAGTGAGATACAATCTGTGTTTAAAGTTACACTATCAGAGGACATCATTGTACCCTCCAACTCTGAAATACTGGTTACAAGAAGGATATTAGGTGAAACTGTAAGGTGTGAAGAGGCAGTTGTGGAACTTTACAAGTCCCACTTGGCACAGAATGACATACTAGTTGCAAAAGCTGTCGTTAATCCAGATTCTGTTTGTATCCCACTTAGAATGGTTAATTTGTCTCGTAGCTCCATTAAGCTCTATAAACATTCATGTGCTGCAATTTGTGAACCAGTGTCTTCAACTTTTCATCTGGAAGAAGCAGAGAATGATGAACTTGCAGGAAAGGTAAACTGCTTGTCCCCAGGATCCAGAACATTTAAAGGTTTTGATTTATGAGTCAAGCAAAACATTATTTGAAGCTCTGCAGGATCGTCTACGAAAGCTGCTATGCAAATTTGAATTAGTATTTCCCAAGTCTAAAAGTGATCTTGGTCGCACAAATATAGTTCAACACAGAATCAATATTGGTAATGCCGCTTCCCGAAGACTTCCTTTGTCTAAGCGGCAAGCTGCAGAAAATGAAATCAATCGAATGTTAAGGGATGGCATAATTCAACCTTCTAAATCTTCATGGGCATCACCCATTGTCCTTGTGCAAAAGAAGGATGGGTCAGTGAGATTCTGTGTAGACTACCGCAGACTTAATTATGCAACATTGAAGGACAGGTCTCCTCTTCCGCGTATTGATGATACCTTTGATGCTCTGCGACGCGCCAAATGGTTCTCAACTTTGGACCTTGCCAGTGGCTATTGGCAAGTAGAAGTTCATCCAAATGATGCTAAAATGATTGCATTTACCTCAATATGTGGTCTCTTTTAATTTAAGGATATGCCGTTTGGGCTCCACAATGCCCCAGGGACTTTTGAACGACTGATGGAATATGTCCTCCCTGAACTGCAGCGGAAAACATGCTTAATCTATTTAGATGACATCGTTGTCTTTGCTGATGCTTTAGAAGAGCACCTCACACGTTTGGAGGAGGTAATCTTGCGCATCCAGAAGGCCGGAATGAAAATATCTCCAAATAAGTGTTCTTTGTTCAAAGAAAATATTGCCTTCTTGGGTCATCTTGTGTCCTCTGAAGGTTTTTCTACTGATCTTGAAAAATCGCTGCAGTAAAGGACTGGCCTCATCCGGAGAATATCCATGAGCTGCGAAGTTTCTCGGAAACCAACTCATTTTATCGCAGATTTATCAAAGGATTCCCTAGTATAGCTAAACCTCTTCATCGCGTTACCGAAAGAATGTTTCTTTTCTTTGGAACGCAGACCATGAATTGGTTTTCCCAAGAATGAAGGAATTCCTAACATCAGCTCCAATTCCTAGCTACCCAGATATGACCATAACATTCATTATTGATACAGATGCAAGTGATCATGACCTGGGCACTGTTTTGTCTCAAGCCTTTTATGGCCATGAACATATTGTCGCCTACTTCAGCGAAATATTAAACAAAGCCGAAAGAAGCTACCGTGTTACTCGCCGAGTTGCTTGCAATTGTGGAAGTGTTAAACACTTCCACGACTATCTATATGGAACACAGTTTACTATCAGAACTGACCACGCCGCGCTGACTTGGATGTTATGTTTAAAAAATCCAGAAGGCCAAATTGCCAGCTAGTTGCAAGTACTCAACACTTACACCTTCAAAACTGAGTATCGTTCAGGCAAAACGCATAACAACACTCATGGGTTGCCGAGGCGACCTTGCATCTCATGTGACCACTGTAAGCACCAAGAACTGAAGGATGCATCATTTGACCAGGCGCTCACCCTGGAAGCAAATACAAACACAATCATGTCTATCCGTAAGACAAAAGCCAGAACAGATCTCTACACTAATGATGCAGTTGAAGGAGTGAAGTCTGCTGCAATGTGGTTTGCCCAACACAAAGATAAATTAATTTCAAAAGCACAGGCTAAGGATGAAAATCTTTATTTATTCGTGAAATGGAAGCATACTGGAGATATAAAACCATCGTAGGAACATATATCTCCATACAATTCAATACTTTTAGCTCATCTTCCTTGTGTTCAGATTCAATACGACGAAAAGCTCAAGGTGTAATCAATTTATATCCCGACTGAATGTCATGTGCTTTGATGTCACAATGAAGATATTCATCTTGATCAACAAATACATACTACCCTATATTGTGATGATTTGACTCGACGTTCTCTTTTCTTGTACCTGTTTAGTACCTGGCCAACAAAAGAGTCCGTAGGGATTGATAATTTTCATCAGGAAGTTTCTTAAGACAGTTAAAGTGCAGAATATTCAATAATCAGGATTAAATTGATTTTGTTCAAAGAAAATTAGTATTAAATTTTAATACAACAATTTATGTATAATTTAAGATGATTAAGTGCGCATACATAACCTGCGCGGCTTTTACTGAAAGACAAGCACACTAAACTTAACTTTATAATTAAATAGGATTTGAAAACGTCGAGCAATGACTACTCTAGACTATAATAAAAAAGTAATTATTTGTGTTAGATTTTGCTCTCAATTAGGCAGAAAGCAATTTCCATTTCCCAAGGTCATCTGCTATGGGGTGAGAAAATAAGTTGACGTTCAGTGGATGAAACTACAATTTTTGGTTTCGCAGTTTGATAGAAAGTTATTAAAACCTTTACTTCAATATGACACCTGACTATCAGTATTACTGTAATTCAAATTTCATCTGCTATCTAAAATATTTACTTCATCTAAATTCTAGCCATTTGCCTTATTTAATAATGTTGCAACAAGTACATGTCGAACAGCTTAGTTTCATTTACTGCTTGTAAATGTTACATTGGTAACAATATAAGGACAAATCTAACAACATATCTGTTTCCCGTTGCACTGGGTTTAAGATTACAGTAGGCAGGTCATTTGCTTTTTTCAATATTATATTATATTATATTATATTATATTATATTATATATATATATATATATATATATATATATATATATAAGTATATATATATATATATATATATATATATATATATATATATATATATATATATATATATATATTGTTATTTATTGAATCCAAATCATAATTCCTGTATTTACGCGGGTCCTACTAAATACTGCTAAGCCTGACAAAGCCACACAAAGCCTGACAAAGCCACACAAAGCCCGACAAAGCCTGACAAAGCCCGACAAAGCCTAGCAAAGCCCCACAAAGCCATGCAAAGTCAAATTAGAAAAGTGTATTTATATTGATGAATATATTAACCAGGCCGAAAGATTGGTTTTCAACATATTCATGCAGAATTAAATGCCCGAAAATTGAGCAACAAAGTTCGAAACCGAATAATAAGAAAGTAATAACAAAATCTGACAAAATCATATGTAGACTGTTTATTACGTTATAAATTGTTCATTTAACTTATTATTGAAAGAAAATGCAATTTTTCAATATATCCTAATCACACAAAGCCAGACAAAGTCATACAAAGCCTGACAAATCCTCAAAAAGCCTGACAGTCATAAAAGTCATATTAGACAAGTGTATTTATATTGTACATTATATTGACGAATAAATTAACCAAACCGAAGGATTAGTTTTCAATATAATTAAATAACCGAATTAAATTTGGCGGCAAAGTTCGAATTCAAATAATGACAAAATCGTATGTAAATACAAAGCCAGACAAAGCCACACAAAGCGTCACAAAGCCTGACATAGTCGTGCAAAGTCGTATTAGACAAATGTATATTGTAAAGTTAAATAACCAAACGGAAGGACTAGTTTCAACATAATTATAAATAATGTTAAAGTACTGATAAATTTCTGAGATGTTTGTTATTTTATAAACTGTTCATTTGACTGATTATCGAAACGTAGGTTGAGAAACGCAACAAACCTTTTGATGTTTCATAATAAAGACATACAAAACCTGAGAAAGTCATACAAAGGGATAATAAAAATGTGTACTATTGTTGTATGGTGTTTTTGCCGCATAAATTACAAGAGAAAAATGTTGGATATACTACGCACACCATAATGAATGACTAGTAATTGGGAGACAAATTTTAAATTCACTGCATCTCAAAAAGACATACAGAGCCTGACAAAGTCTTAATTGGAATGTTTATTATTTTAAAATGCCTGTATACGATAAGCTATCGACGTAAATGGTTATTTTTCACACAAGCACACAATGTCATAAAATGGCATAATCAAAATGTGTTAATTGAGTTAAAGGTAGCGTGGTCCTACTCACCTACTTGTGCTTGTAACAGGCGTTGACGAGTATTAATGGAATACAGTTGCATTTCACTACCATATGCCATAAATTTTATATCAACAGTAAATAATTTCCAGTATTCTAAGTTTAAAAACTTTTCTATGCCTCTACTGAGTTAAATATATAATGCAAAAATAATGATCATAGACAAAGCAAACATTTTCTAATTCTGTTATATTTATTGATATAAATTTTGTATTAACACTGCATATTTTCTAATGTTGTAAGTAGTGGTCATGTATTTGCCCGTCGTGATCTTGTCAATTTTTCTCCCAACACTTAATGTAATTATATATTTGTATAAATTGACACGAGGATGTTTCATTGTCAAACAAAAGGAGAAAGAGTATAATTACATAAAAAAAAGAATATTCAACCACAATTCGGGAGGATATTTGTATAAACTTACACTAACCGTAATTAAATATTTTTAGAAAAGTTACAACATTGCAAAAATAATGATAAGATAACAATGTTTGAAAAAATGCATGATTTAATATTTAATGTAATTCACTATAGTTATATATGTCTTTGCGCGTCTTTGCGGTGTTAAGTAGGACCGATACGTCTTGGGACGAATCTTATTGGGGGCGACACTGCCCGTAGTCAAAGAATCAATGCGATAATAATTAAATCTGGTAACCGCGAAAACCTTTGTAATTGGGTATACCAAAACAAAATATTATATCCTTGCTATTATTTGGAGACAAAAATAATTGTCTTTAGTAAAAGAAAAGTAAACATTTCAGCTAAAAAGACAATCACGGTCCCGAGAGAGAAAATAAGAAAATAAATAGGGCTGGATAAGAAATATTGAAACTGAAATTGCACCAAGTAAGCTACAAAATTTTCGTTTGTCATAACTGTGTACACTTCCCTTGGGACCTATCTAAAGTGTTTATATAATCAATGATACAAAGTTGCAACTGCCGGTCGACACATTAAGGTAAATGTCTTGTTTACTGGGCACCCATCTGTAATGGATTTAAGGCTTTGTTGATGTTGTTGTATCTTAAACCTATTATATGGTTCTAAAAATCGATTATTATTAATTAAATATGAAAATATCCAATGGCATCTCTCTCTCTCTCTCTCTCTCTCTCTCTCTCTCTCTCTCTCTCTCTCTCTCTCTCTCTCTCTCTCTCTCTCTTGACCATCGTATCAAGATATGGGCGAAATTCCATGAAAGACAAGAATAGAGGATTTTCGCTTGTGAAATACCACAATATCTCTGGACCTATGGAGGATGATCGTAAATGTTAAGTCAAACCGACCAAAGCAAGAGAGAGAGAGAGAGAGAGAGAGAGAGAGAGAGAGAGAGAGAGAGAGAGAGAGAGAGAGAGAGAGAGAGAGAGAGAGAGAGAATAATATGGTCGGTAGAAATGTTAATTAAAGCAGAATAATGACTTAGAACAATTTAAATATATGTAAATATTTTAATTACCTATTGTTTGCTTGTCATTTCACTTAGATTCTATTCCACGCTAATTTGCCTGCACGTCAATGCATTGACAAGCGCTCATTATTCAAGAATTTATGTGTTTGTTGTGCCCTACTTTCTTCATAAAAAAATCTTTCATATATAAATCATAAGTGTGACTTATATTGATTTAATCAATGTGAATACAAATAGAAACTAAAAATGTAAACAATCAAAGTATCAACATGCAAAGGTGATTGTGAAGAGGCACAAAAGGACATTACATTTTGTAGTGGTCACACGGTTCATTGACTCGGTCAGTCCACAGTTGCCCGTAGCCAGCCTAAACTCCATTCAAAAGGCAAATACATGTATTTGTATGTGATATAAATATGTATAGTATATGTACACTGTATCCATGATATACCACTCGTTGTGCAAGCCTCGTTTCCTTTTAATGAAACATTTATACATCTCGTGGTATATCATTGATATAGCGTAAATACTATGCAGAAATTCTGCTAATACACCGTTATTCTGGTCAGAAATATGTGTCTTTAAAACGTTTATAAATAATCAAAATGAAATATGTGTTAAAACACAACCCTCCCTTACCTCGGCTGGGCAGTTAAATATTTCTATCAAGCCATTTGGCGTTTTCACGCAGTCTTTCACATTTGCATATATGGGTTTTAGTATAGTAAGCATTTTACTACTATTTTCATTTACTAATTTATGGTAAGTGAGTTTCTGTCATGTCAATACGGACAAGCGCTTTTTCATAATCAACATAATAATAATAATAATAATAATAATAATAATAATAATAATAATAATAATAATAATAATAATAACAGTATTTGGACTGTTCATCGAGCTTTCATAGTTGTACACTCCACTGTCGGCTGTACAAATGCACACACGACACTCAAAAGGGTATTGTCCAGAGATAGCCTTTAAATCATCAGATGTCAACCCATCATACTTTGCATGGATCCACCACTTGCACTTATCACGAATAAAGGAACCAACACTACAATTAAGTCCACATACAGCAGAAGGCCAGTTCGTTTTTTGCCTTTTTCGAGCAAAAGCACTAAGAATTTTTAAATTTAAACTTAAATAAGATTTTTGTTAAATATAAACAAGAAATATAATTTAGTGAGATGTAAAAGATATCCGACGAAGTTAACACGGAGTAAATTTCTTTTGATATACCAATATTTACGTGTCCCCTAGTATTAACAGGAATCATTTGGCATGTTGCATGCTTTTAATTTGTTAGTTATTCAAAGATATACAGGTGTTACATTTTGGGGGTTTACTTTTCAAGTTAGGAATGATAACAATACTTTATTAGATGACTTTGCATGATTCTGTCTGCATTTTATGACATGTGTGCCTGTGTGAAAAATAACCGTATATATATTTAAAAAAACCAAACATTATATTTATAATTTTGTCAGGATTTGTGTGCTTTTGTTATGCTTTTTCAAACATCGACACACCTGTTGAGTTTGCTAACATATGTTTGATAATTCAATAAGACGTACTTAAAGATACGGCATTTTATTTCCATAGTTTATCCAGGTAACTCATAAAAATACAAAACATTTCAGATATGATTTTGTCTGAGTTTGATATTATCCAAATTAATTAATCTCCCAATTAGCGGTGTATTAATTGGGTACGTGTAAAACCCTAGTCTTTCGGTTTGGTTGATTTATTCATCAATCTGATATTGCAACATAAATACACCTTTCTAATATGACCTTTTCTGGCTTTTGTACCTTTGTTATGTTGTGTCGAATATAGACAAAAGTAGATAAAAATTGATAACTCGTTATAACATATAAATGGAAAATTGCATTTTCTGTCCATAATCATTCAAAAGAACAATTTATGAAATAATTAGAAATATTTTAAATAAGATTGTGTCAAAACTATCAATACTTTATCATTGTTCGAATTTGAACTCTGTCGCCCAATTTTCGGCAATTCTTTTGGCATAATTATGTTGATAACTGGTCTTTTGGTTTGGTCAATTTATTCATGAATATAATTAACAATATTAATAGACTTTTTTAATTTAACTTTCCATGGCTTTGTGAGGCTTTGTGTGCCTTTTTCAGGCATTGTGTGGCTTTGTCAGGCCTTGTCGGGCTTTGTCAGGCTTTGTCGGACTTTGTCAGGCTTAGCAGTGTTTAGTTGGACCGTGTTTACACCGACATATACACCGAGAACATTTAAACACATTTGTATTTCCGTATCTATTTCGGTGTTTATAGTAACCATCTGATTCGTGAAGTTCATTCAAATCCGTACTTCGCCTCGAAGCTAAGGAAGGAAGTAAAACATGCCCATGTCAAGGCGAACTCGTGTCAAAACGTAACCGTGTCAAAACGTACCCAAATCAGTATCTGCCCAAATTAATGCATGACATACTAGTTGGTGTTCGAAAAATGTTTGATTTTCATATGTTGAAAGCTCCATATACAATTAGAGTATGCACCGACTATTTGAGACACATCTACCAAACATTGCCAGACTTGAAGCAGTACAAATTGCGTCGTCACAGTTATCTCTTGGCGATTATCTGCAAACCAGCAGTGTCAGCACCATGCTCCAACATTTTGGGATGGGAAGAGTTTTAAATCCGACGACAACAAGCAAAGCTGTTATGATGAACCGGACTGCGTACACCAGCAGCTGCATACCTCCATCAGACAGAAGCTATTGAGGACACTGATGCAGATTTCTAGCCCCATTCACCAGAGTTAAAGCATACAAGGACTCCTTCTTCCTATCAAGAATACACCTGTGGAACTCTTTAATATCCAACCTAGTTAACGTCAAATCTATCTATGCTTTCAGAGTAGAGGTTGGTGCGGGGATCGCATAGCTTCCGACCAGAGACGTTTTTAACATGTTTTTAGCTGTAGTTGGACCTGTTCCCAAATGTACATAGTTCACATAATAAGCGAGTATTCTCCAGAGGAATACGGCACATTTTTGGAAGTAGAAGAAGAAAACCAGTAGATACTACTTTTCGTAACTCCTGAGCAGCCATGGCTGGCTTTAGATTGCTTTTGTTTGATCATTGTATTAGTAGCAAGGATGGGTAGGGGGAGAGAGACCCCAAAAAATGGCAGCTGATATTTGTATGGGAGCCCCTCATCAAGGACCCGTTTTGAAAAGTGGGGGGCTTAAAGAAAACGTTGTTTTAGCCAAGTGGTATTGACTCATTAAAGTTTCGAAAGGAAAATCTGAGGCTTATATTGGGGGACCCCAAATAATGGCGGCCGGCAATTTTATCTGACCTATTAAAAAAATAACAAAAGGAAGTGCCCGCGACCAGGTTGAATGACGTTGGATATTTATTAAATCTTGGGTGATCGTTACATTTTTCTTTTTCCATTGCAATTGTTGAATAGCTAAGTGCAAAAGGGGTTTTGGGGTTTGATAATTTGTAATGAAGCACATGCACCCTCCATGTGAACCCTAGGTGCTTTAGAATTAACAGCCTTATTTCGGTTCGGGAGCGCCCAGGCAAGTTGCACCTAGATTAGTTTAATTTTTATAAGTTTACAAATTACCAATTTAACGATATTTCGTCTTGTTTCATTGAATCACGGGTACTCCCCCCCCCCCCATAAGATCTGTCGCAGACGCTGACAATATGTCTATCGCATCTATGGCTTTTTGGAATCAAACTCATGTAGTAGTTTCACTGGTAGATCGCAAGTTTCTCTGTACCCTTTAATAACTTTGGCCACTGTCTAAGTTAAGAATATACGATAAAATAATTTATATGAGCATACGCACTTACTGAACAGACAGACAAACATTCAATATACACACGAATTTAGATGGTATAATTTATTTATCAAGTATTTCTATTTAATGAAGCAGGCATATTTTTCTAACAAGTGTACAATAATCGATATTTGGCTGTGTAAATCTCAGCGAGTTATAACGCATAGGTATTTAGCACATTCAACCACGTAACCTCACGTGGGAAACCCCGCGTGTTATTAATAGTGCCTATGTATTTTTACCGCAAATACGTGTCTGTGGCAGTGTCTAAATATTGAGTAAAATTTAGATCAGGCATTAATTGTATTTGGAAAAAATTCATTACGTTACTGGATATACTGAGATTTTATGTTTTGATTAAACAATTTGATGTTGCTGAATTAGTTACACAATTTGCAACAAGCTGTACGGAATTTCGATGATTATAAAAATATTTGTCAGCAGCTGTTATTGGTTATATTCCATGATTTCACCTGAATCGAGATTAATTGATTTAATTGGTCTCAATGTACAGTTGTGTTTGCCGGACTTTTTACGTTTCCTATTCTCGCTTGGCGTGACTGCTTGTAAATTTTCCAGCTTATTATCTGCTCTATTTGAGCTGATGTGTTCGATAACATGACAATCATCTATCGTCCCATTAAAGCACTCATAAACAAATCTATGTAAGTAAAAATTTCCTATTTTTTATGTTTAATGGAATTCCAATAGCAGTCATGAGGTAGCACATATTACCGTTAATTCCAAGAATTTTTTTGTTTGAGATAACAGTTTCTGATGATCCCAGCTCAGCTCGCTTCGTAGTTAACAAATATCAGATGTTTCTTAAATTCAACAACATCAATCTCTTTCCCAATTTATTCCATTTATAAAAAAAAAAAAAATCCTGTTCTAAAATAACATTATTTTTCAGCAGAGGAATATTTCATGAGATAATCTTTTTAGTCTTTTATTTTTATATCATCAGAAACATTTTGTTTCTCGTAACATCGTTTAAGCGCTCGATATTTTCGTCCGACACAAGAAACACATAACTTGGTTTTTCCCTTAACGCCCACACCACACTTCAGACATGGCTGTGGTCCAGTGCTGCCACGGCGAAAATTGGCCATGTGATAACCACAGCACTCTCCTCGAAAATGTTTCTTACAAGATGTGACTGATCCGATCATGAACCATGAACAACCATTTGTTGCCTGATACATAATATATTATTAGATAAAGTCCAATTGAAGATAATACTTTTCCTAATTATATAGATGACTAATTCTGCTGTTGCAAAGCAACTGCAAGAACAGTGGTTTAGTCTAACCGGGATAAAACCAGCTTTCACAAGGTCGAAAATTGCACAAGAAAAAATATGGAATGAGATAAAATCATTATTAACAACGAGTAAAATTTAGAGATTGACCAAACTAAAACCAAAGAAGAGCAGAGAAAAATTCGTTGAATGAGAAGGAAAATATTGTCGGCGATAGAGCCAGGGTACATCACCAAGTTCGACTTTGACCGATTAACCCAACATAAGTAACAGCCATGATTCGAACTACAGTTGTGTGATTTGATCAAAATGGCGAAGAATGAATTCATCAACGATGGTACAGTTAATGTTTATTTCAACATTTAAGATAGATGGTGATGGTATTTTAGTTGAATCCACAATGACAGCAAGTACATATTCAGAATAAAATTTATTGTAGAACAAATAAGCGATGATGGTCTGACTTGTATTATTTGTGATAAACTCGACCGTGTTAAAGAATCACATCGACATAACAATCTCGTGACGATGAATAAAAAATTATAAAGCAGGTATTTTCACTGGAATGGAAAAACAACACTGCCATAACGCTTATCCATTGTCGGCATTTGTTTACGCAATTTATCGTTTAAATCAGCCAGACATAGATGCTCTTCCTCGGTTGAAAAAAGGCTCGTTAAATTGTGTTGCACAACGTATAATAAAACATTTTGTAAACTCCCAACGTGGAAAAGGGCTTACAGGATCAAGAATTAAAACCAACAGCATAATTGGAAATTTCTTATCAACAGAGCTAAGATAGATGACGTGGTTATTTCAGAAAAAAACATAAAGTTTTCGAAAATTATAAAAACAATCACAAATGAGATTTTGTAAAATTCGGGTAAATATTGTAGTAAGGGTTCTCCAATAATTTTATATGATCATAACTGAGATGATTGGACCGACACGGTGACAAAATTTACAAAAGAGAGAATAATACGATTTTATGAAAGCAATATCTACGAAAAAATCTACAACATAAGTTAGCATGACCCTATATCAGTCTGGTTCTTTCATGGAGATGACTCTGAGTCGGATGAATCAACATTTGATCAATTTATGTTGCCATCTGGAGTTATTTATCGCAATGAATCACTCCAACAAAATATGAAACATATTTTGGTAAAATATACATAGACAACGATGAATTACTCAAAAGCTGTTTTACGGCGTCGTTTGTTGTTGAGCATATAACCCAACAAAACAATACGTGGCGACCAACCTCGAGAGAATATCTCGATGATGTATCACAATCTTCTGTCGAATTTGGCCATGGAGGTCTTTGGAACACAAAATATATTTCCTCCGATATGATTTCTGTCGACAATGTCGCTGCATATTCAGAGGCTTTACTTGGACTTGAACGATTCGGGCACCCAACACACGAAATTAGACGAGTCGCAATAAATGGGCCCTTGCCAAATATCGATCTACTGGATTTGCCGAGATTGAATCATTAGAGTTTTCAGCGAGTATTCACTCGGTTATACCTATTTGGCTTGGTTGACACTTTAATAAACCAGATACTAATGTCAATCTCAGCGAGAAAAAACCAGGTGGTTGGGCTCCAATAGTGTTATTACAATATATATATATATTAGACACTAAAATTTTAACGTTGTGAAAAGTAATCTCTGCAATAAATTCGTACAAACAACAAAATCAAGTTTGGTTACCGCAAGATAACAAAGACATATGCCGAAAAATTATTGGTAAATTTACTCAGAGTTCATCACGTCGTTGTACAAGATTAATCATGAATCCAGCAGAATCAGATTTTGTCATCAAGAGCACAGCGGCAAAAGTTATATTGGTGTCACGGAGAAATGCAACAACCCGAGATGGAATAATTATTGGCACGATCATTAGCTACTGCGACGGCAGTTCTCCCCAGTTAACTCCTTTGAGATCATCAATGCTCCCCTACTCAACAATAGACCTGATATCGATAAACAGTAGATTTCTCAATGACTCTGTTAGAGTCTCCACGGATTCTTTTTATATTAGTCGCTGTAAAATGGACCTTCTTGAGCCATTTATCGAAGAAGACACCAGCGGTACCAACTGTGGTTCATGGCGAATAAAATGTGAGCAAATACGAATATATTCATAATAGGCGGACGTTAAAATTGCAGTTATTTATTACTTTATGTCAGTTTATCAGAACCATCATCATCGCCTTTAGTAAACGATGCAATCACGAGACATAGAATGGCCTATTTAAATGGTCCAGGTGGTTCTGGTTAAACAACGCGTGCGATAGAATTATTTATAAACTGTGACATGATTGTGTTGACACCAACTCACCGGCTTGTAAGAGAGATGAGCAAACGT
Organism: Megalonaias nervosa; assembly: GCA_016617855.1. Taxonomy (NCBI): domain Eukaryota; kingdom Metazoa; phylum Mollusca; class Bivalvia; order Unionida; family Unionidae; genus Megalonaias; species Megalonaias nervosa. The sequence continues at coordinate 33,574 of JAECUM010007183.1, read as the reverse complement.
GGTGTTAGCGCATTCTCATATCATAGTTTCTTTAGATGGCTAGGTGATGAATGGACGCCCGAAAGAATGGGTGAAAAATATATCCTGAGATTAATTATTTGGAATGAGATTTGTACAGTATCCAAAGAAACATTAGAGACATTTCTTGATTGGTTATTAACAAAATCTACTGCAATTATCATGTGTGGCGATTATGGACAGCCTGCGCAGTTTACAGCTGAATCTCCAAACGAATGATTGATCAACTATGCTAGCCACTATGAAAAAGTTTGGGTTTTTTTATGACCATCGATCACAGGATGAACAACTACGACAACTGAAATCGTTAGTCAGATTACAACCTGACAAAATTCAGTGTGAAATATTGCGTACCATAATTTGATAGACTCGAGTGTCAGATTTCTGGAACTTATGGCGCCCTAATTATCTAATAGTTGTATCCAGGTAAAACGTCGGCGATTCACTGCAGAGCAGATTATTTGAGTTTGACAAGGACAAATTTCCTGATCAGCTAATTCCAGTATGTTAACGACCAACAGATACACGCAGACAAAATGTACTTGTTTACATTCCAGGAATGGAGACAAAACAAAAACTCTTTCTCAATGATATCGTCGAGGTTCCAGTAGATGCAGTACAAGAGGCGTTATCGGCGTCCGATACGCAAACCGTTTTGCGATGAATCCTATCGTGCTGGACTCTGAGATATGCAATAACAATTCGTTCGTTTCTGGGATTAACAATATCAGATACCAATGTCTGGATTGTCGATGATCGCATCGAATTGTCAAATTTAGTTTATCTGGCTGTGTCTAGAGTAACAAAAATATCCTAGTTACACAGGGTTGCTAGAGTTGCCAACGGCAGCAGTAGTGGCAGAGCCACCGCTGCCGGCAGAAACAACATCGTTATTCGGATTTATGAAAGTAGTGAAGAAACAATTAGCTGGTTATGCTCGAGAGGACCAAACAAAAAAACAAAAAAAAAACAAAACAAAAAAAAAAAAAAAAAAAAAAAAAAACAAAAAAAAAAACAGGGCCAATTTGAACTGGATGTGGAATTTGTCATGACGCTGATGCAACGACAAAATAATCATTGCGCCTGCTGTAACACAATAATGTTGTGGCAATGTTCTCTTAATGACGTAAGACCATTTACCATGGACGGAATCGATAAAAGTCTCGGCCACACACGTGAAAATATCTCTTTGACATGTCTTGAATGTAACAGGCTTAGAGGAGCTTCGTTCCTCAGAACGTATGAATCCTGTTAACGTTTTTTCTTGGCGCGTATCCAGTCTGGTGGTAACTGGGTGTTGTCAGCAATTACCTGTAATTGTTCACGGACATATCCACGTAGAGGAGCTGTTGAAACTAATCCATACATTGGTGGTTGCACAGTAGATCTTACCACGCTGGAAATTTTATGTGTTAATACACTCCACTCAGGATCTGATGCTCTTTTGCTGCACCACCCTCAAGTTCATCAGGTTCATATAAATAAATCACTCATACTTTTCTTCCCAACACTGGTTGTTGTGTCCGATGTGGTGATTTTCGTCGTTGTATTTGCTTTGTCGCAATTGCATCGACAGGTTTCATTTTAATTCCACTCGTGACCTCGTTGTTTAACGCGGCCACCACATGAGTTAGTCACTCAACCCATTTATTAGATCAGGGCCCTTACTACACCGAAACATTATTTTCCAGGATCTACCTGTAGCAATTGTCTCCATCACAGGCTGCCGTGAATCCTGGGACGTGGAAGATAAATTTGGCATATGAACTGTCGTGACATCCAATCTGCTGCTACATCATGTGTGACACCTGCTGCATCGGCGAGTTTTTTAATTGCTACTGTACCTCTCCAATATCCTCTTGGATTACAACAAATCGATTCCATTATGTAATTATCGGCGTTTAATTAACACTATTTTACCTTTCATCACCGATCTTATCAACCAATTCGAGAATGATTCTGGTATGTTTTTACTCTTTATCGGATTTAGCGTTTGAATTAACTTGACATCCGCGATATGTCGTTGTTTGTAGATCTGGACATGGCACGATTGATCAATCACAATTACCGGAAATTCTCCAGGTTTTGTTTGATTTTCTTCGTCAAGCCTAATTTCAAGGCGAGTTCCTGGACCACAATAATTATATCCAGAATACTTAGCCCGTCGTGTTTCAGGCATTTTCCCGAGTGCCCTAGCAACATCGCCACCTAGGATCGCAGAGCGATCCAACGTTACAAACTTGTATTTTTGTGTGCCGGATTTTGCACATTTAACTGTAAGAGTGAGCGTGTTATTTCTCAAAGCGGTTGCTCTCAGAAATTTTGTACCAGTGACCATCATGCATCGAACACAATATAAACTCATGATTATAAATAATATTATACTTGTACATTATGAATGTGATTGACTTTTCAGCAACACGTGAACAAGCACCGGTCAAGTGTCATTCAACGTTACTAGATTCCATTCGAGATATTATAATTGGTCCATCTGGTTCGGCTCAGAAACAGTTGTTGCTCAACCTGATAATGAAGTGGCTCAAATGGGACAAACTTTATTTAATAGCGCCATCTGTAGATGACCAACGATGCTATAATGTTCTTAAGGAATTTGATGAATCTGCAGCGGCTGAAGACCATGTTATTGAATTTATCACAGACATCGATGAAGCGCCGTCCGTTGAGGATCTTAATGGGGATATCAACAATCCAGTGGTTTACGACGATGACATGCTTGACAAACAAGCAAATCCAGCCAGAATATTTTTACAGGGCAGTTATAGAAACACAGATGTCATTTGCGTCACTCAGCGGTATGCTCAGATTCCTAAAATGATCGGATATTGCTGTATATTGGGTTATTTCTAACGGGTGCAAATTATGCCGGAAGGATATTGACTTGCATGCAATGGGAGAGAGTGCTCGAAGGCGACATGCAGCTGAAAAAAACAAAAAACAAACAATCTTTTGTAATGGCGCTTAATACAGGCAAAACAAGAAGCCTTCAGCATGAACTCATTTTTGACGAAAGAGGTATGTCTGTGAACACAAAGATTTAAGTTTTAAAATAGAAACTGTATATAGTCTTAATTTGGGATTGAGTGGAAATAGGACAGACAATAATTGCAATGAAAACTATAAATCTAACAATATAGAATACAGCTAAGCTGAGAGAAACATTAATATATCTAATATGAAATAGTTTAAAATATCCATACGCTGTTTTTAAGTAAGCAATAATATAAAAACAAATATCTTTACGTTTTCGTTATGGGGTGAGTGAAGAAGAAAGGAAGGTACTGAAAAAGACATTGGGACAACGACTGCTGATGCTAATGACTATGCATTGAAAGCAAATATCCATAGGAAAGTTTCCTTTATCACGACATCAAAATAATTTGAGGAAAAGTGAATGGACAAAGTCGCCAAACTTGGAGCTCTTGAAAAACAGATTGATGACTATCTACAAGAACTGAAAAATTCACTCTAACATATTTTCGACTTTGTAAATAGTGTAGTGTAGACAGAGTAAAATGAACTTTGTTCAGTGACAACATTCTTCTAATGCCCAGATGTAGGATGTTTAATATTAATGAGAAAGATATTAATGATCATACTACTGATTTTATGTTTTATTTTGAAAGAAGTATGTTACTAATCCTGGATAACATATCAGAGCATGGCTAGCAAAGATGGTGATGGAAGGTGCAATAAGAGTGAATGTCTACGAGGCACATTAGGGCCCATACTGAATGGAAACCATTGAATCATCAAATGAAGAAACATACCTGATAATCACCATTTAAATATAAAGAATATATTGAAATGTTTAGTCAGAGTGGAGATCTAAAATTGCACAAGAGGAAACATAATGGAGACACACAATTTAAGTATTAAGTAAATGATCTGATGTCTAGTCGCAGTGGAAATCAGAATGTACACATGAAGATACATAATGCAGGAGAGAAATTAAGGTATGAAATTAGTTCTAAAATGTTTGGTGAAAGTAAAATCTCCAAATGGAAAGACGTTTCATACTGGACAAACAATTGTTAATTGCTAAGTTTTATGAGGAATTGAACATGCGAATGTACATGTTCAGCAATTTACAAAAGCTGTTTGAGAGTGATATCCAAGATATTTTATTTAATGTCGGCTGTAAGGGTGAAATATATAAAAACAGTGATTTACAATTCCAATTGCCCAACCACTGAGTGAAGCTCAAGTTCGGTTTAGGCAAGATCAAATTTGCAAGGCACTTCCCGGGGCAAGTCCACAAAATTGAGAGTGGGATACAAGATAAACAAAAATTATAATACATCAGTGTCTGGTTAAAACACAGTAACTCTGTGAGAGCTAATTTACCAAGAAGTGGTCATGTTCAGTTCCTTCTGCTTTATGTTCTGCAAGATTTGTAATCTGCCATGTTACCACAATACATATATCAACACCTTTATTTGGTATTTATATGCAGTGAATTCTTTTTCTGCATACCTGGTTACAGTTTATTTGATCTGTTATTTGTATTATTTCACTCTCGTAGTCAATGTTAATGTCGGTTTTGTATTTACCCACCCGAGACATGATAATAAGAATATTTACAATTTATAGCATGTTTTGACAATTGAGGAATAAATATTTATACTTTAACATATCGTTTACAGTGTAATCAAATATTTTCATGTATCAAAGATTTGATGACCTTCAGGTTCCAAGTTAGCCTCGGGGTGGGGTGAGGGGTTGGTTGTCGTTGATTTTCAAAGTTTGCTTTGATGCATGTCGCCTTTTCTATGGCATCTAGTTGTTCATTGCTAAATGCACAGCTCATAAGGTTTCTTTGACAGGTGGGTGTTTGGAAATAAAAGGCACTCATCTCTACTGATTAACTGCAGGAGGATTTCGTTAAAAAAAAAGTAATTATGTTAGGAAAATTTGGTACCAACAGGCAGTGCTCATGATATGTTTATGTAATAATTACAGAAGACTGGATACATACAGCTAGGCAACGAATGAAATGGACAATGCTACGTGTTCCCAAATCATTATCAAAAGTTCGATTCTCATATATGTCGATTCGTGTTGCTAATTTGAATTTGTTAAATAAATGGATGAAACAAATGTTAACAAATCCCTGAGTTTTGAGCATACAAAAATAATAGATTTCATTTAATTGATAATCTCCCTCAGAAATAACGTATATATTCCCAAAATCTTTTCTTAATATTCCTTTTTCTGTCTTCCAACTATACATTTGAAGTGTTTCTAATCAATATATCTATCAATGCAAGCTGACTTTGATAGAGTTTGTAAATTACTGAAGACACTATTGTATCAGTCATGTTCACTTTGTTAGGCTTTATAGTAGACACTTTTATACCATGCAATCCCAACAGATTACATATATCATCAACTTCATTTTGTGTCTATATGCACTGCGTTCACCTTTTACAGAACATGCCACGGATTTCATTTTGTTTAAGATGTATGTCATTTCCATTTCATTGTCACTGTGAAGGTCAGCCATATTTTAATGCCCAAAAATGATAATACAAATATTTACTATTTGAAAAAGGACGTTTTAGCAAATAAGGAGCAAATATTTATTTAACCTATATGATCATTTGACCTGAAGTGGAAATGTAGATAAAGAAAAATGTTATGTATTACACTATGATTAAAATTAAGTTAACACAGTTCTGTTATTGGTTGCTTAATATGTCAATTCGTGGTCTTTTACCTAATTTTCTCTCTTTCTCTGTCTCTCTGTCTCTCTCTGTCTCTCTCTCTTTCTCTCTCTTACTTACAAATCTATTTAAAACCCCTTTTCTGTCAACGTACATGTACACGTCTTTGTTGTCATTTCTAATTATATCTACATTCTAATTCTCTCACGCAGATTAAAGTCACCAAACCTGGAAAAATATCTAAGTCTTCATGTAATGTCGACATCATTGAATCCTGAAGCAGTGCAAGTTGATTGACAAGGTACCTCTTTATCAATGAAGTTTAGCACCGTTAAAATGCTTTTGGTTTCCAGAATATAATTGTTACGAGCCTATGCTCTTGAAATAAGTAACAGAAAAGAGAGAAGACATCAATTTTTGTAAAATTTAACAAATAATTTATTTCACTAGAATACAAAGTGAAAAATTAAGAAAAAAAGAACTTACGGTTTTACGAATTAAATACAAAAATAATCTAAGAATTGAAAAATAGAAGTCCTAGTAATAAAAGTCCTGAATGAAACTGAGTTCGAATCACGATGAAATCCGAAATTGAAGTCGATGACGTCTATTATGGTCAGCGAAGTGCTGCTATGTGAACAGTCTCTTCTTGAATCACAGAAAATATTATCCCAGTTTTGAATTCAGTATAAATTCCAACCAATGTCTGTATCCCAGAATTTTGTCAGACCACTTTTGTATTTCCAGGGAAAATAATCACTTGAATTCAATAATTTGAAGAAAATAAAATTCAACCCAGACAGGTCACAGCATAATACAACTGAACATGTCAAGTGTTTTAAGCCCTACTGAAAAACCTTTATCAAAACAACAGTTATACAACTAATTAAGATGGAAAACAGATTCCCGGATGAGTGTCATAAGTTTACTCTTCTGGAAAAAATAGAAGTTTGTTACCGAATGATGTATGCTACTTGTCAGGTAGTCCAGGCACGACCTTGACTCAACTTAATGATTCTAACTCTGAGAACGATTTTAAAAAAATATAAAAAACGTTGTGTACCAAACCTGTCACTAATTTTGGAACAAGGTCAGTGACTAGACACAATGTTTCTATTATTAGATGTTTATATCAATGAAATAAAAAAAAAATCAGTAAGGTTAAACAGAACTGAACTTAATCCAAAAAACAATGTTACATTAGAATAGCATGCAATGGAATTAAAAAATTTAAAACTAACAAAAAACAATTAAATTAAATATACATAACACTTCCCCATTAAAGAAAAGAAAGATTATATAATGAAGCTTTCTTTTTACCATAAGTCAATTATACATGTGGTTTATAAAAAAAAAATGACATCAGAAGAAATCTTATAAATGATACAAAAGTTACAAGAAATAATATTTTTCTATCCACGTGAATGTGCATCGGCTATTAAATTGTCTTTTCCCTTGATATCCCTGATATCAATATTATATTCCTGTAACAACAAACTCTACCTTAATAGTCTCTGAATTTGGTTTTTCATCTTGCCGATGAAAGTAATGGGGTTGCGATCACTAAACACAATAATCGGAGAAGAAGCTGAACTAACGTAAACTTCAAAATGTTGTAATGCCAATATCAAAGCCAAACATTCCTTCTCGATCGTAGAATAATTTCTTTGGTACTTATTTAATTTCCCCATTGTTATCTTCTTGAATAAATACTGCTCCAATCCCAAATCAGTTGCATCAAGAGAGAGTTTAAACGATTGTCTGAAATTTGGAGCTGTAAGAACTGGTGCTCTCTCAGGTATGGCCTTTAACTTATCAAAAGCCTCCTGACATTTTTTGTGCAATGAAACTTGGTTTTCTTGCTCAATACATTTGTCATTGGTTCAGCAATTATAGAAATATTGGAACAAAATTCCGATAGTATCCAGCCATACCCAAAAATCGCATCAATTGCATTTTACTGATAGGCAGAGGGAATTCAGAGATAGCCTTGACCTTAGCATCTATAGGTTTAACTCGTCCATGTCGCACAATATGTGCTAAAAATGTTACACAAGCACGGCAGAACTCACTTTTAGATAAATTAATTGTCAAACTTGCATCAGTGAGTCTGTCAAAGAATTTCCGAATTGTCGCTAAATGTTCTTTCCAGGTGTCGTTGCAGATGATGACATCACCGATGTAAGCATCACAATTATTTAGACCAGAGGTAATCATGTTCATTAAACGTTGAAAGATACTTGGCGAACCATTCATCCCAAACGGCATCACTTCATATTGATAAAGATCATCTGGATTCACGATTGCCGAAATTTCGTTTGCCCTTTCCGTTAGTGGAAGTCGCCAAAATCCTTTAGTAGATCAAATTTGGTTACATACTTTGCATTTCCAATTTTATCAGTGCAGTCATCGATTCTTGGTAATGGAAATGAATCTGTTTTAGTCACACTGTTCAACTTTCTATTTTCAGTGCACATGTGGAAAGTTTTATCTGGTTTCGGAACAAATATACATAGTGAACTGCAGTCACTTTTACTCGGTTCTAGGAAATCATTTTCCAGCAAATACCGAATTTCTTTTTTCAAGTATTCCTGTTTGAGAGGGTTAATCCTGTATGGGTGTTGTTTCACAGGGTTGGAATTTACAATTTCAACTTCATGGTAAATTTCGTTTGTTCTTGTAGGAACATCTGGAAATACGTGCTCATATTTAAGTAATAAATGTTTAAGTTCATTCCTTTCTTGTTGTTGTGAATATGAAAGTTTCAGGTCCAGATTATTAATAATTTCTGAATTCCGAAGATTATTTTTTACTCCAAAATCAATAGAGTCTGATTGCATTAATTCGCATAAATCCTCACTGAGTGGGAGAGGTAGAACTAAATTAATTGCATGATTAATCACGTAGTCCAGGTAAGACCTTGACTCAACTTAATGATCCTTACTCTGAGAAAGATAAAAAAATAATAATAAATGTTGCTTACCAAAACTGTAACTGATTTTGGAGCAAGGTTAGCGACTAGATACAATGTTTCTATTATTAGTTAGTTATATCAATGAAACAAAAAAAAAATCAGTCAGGTCAAACCGAATTGAACTCAATCCCATAAGCAATGCTACATTACAATGGCATGTAATGAAAATAAAAATTTAAAACTAACAAACAAACAATTAAATTAAAAATAAATAACAATAATATCATATGATTCTGCACCGTTCTAAACACCTAGATGAAAGTTTATCTCTTCTAACTCCTTTTCTCGAAAGATCAAACTTCTGAAGGTCAAAAACAACGGAGTTGGCAATTGAGCTGCCTGTAGAAATATTACTCCATGCTTAATTTTGCAGCATGCATAAGATATTTTGTTCCTAACAACATAGGAACGCGACTACTTTGGTTACTGTGTGGCACGACTAGCATTAGGCAACGTTGTCTATCAATATTGGCACAATAGTACATTCTATTTTAAATTTTATGTAGCCATGATATGGTAACTTCTCCCCATTTGCACAATCAACATTGAAAAGGCCTGTAATGGGCTCAGTCAGAATCGTCTTCAAATTCTTGTTGTAATATGTCTGTCTGACTATTGTTGATTCGGTATCAATCAGTGAGTTTACTCTAATAACGCTGATAAAACGCAAACCGCAGTAGCTTGTCCTACTAGTTCTATCGGTTCAGTTCCTTTATGCTTGTTGGGTCAACGCCTTGGACAGCTGTTACGTCTAGACTCGTACAAAAGTAACAAAGAAAAGAGTGAAGCCAACAAGCTTTGTAAAATTTAACAAATAATTTATTTCCCTAGAAAAACAAGGTAAAAATATGAAATAGGACTTACAGTTTATAAATCTAATACAGAACTATTCCTAGAAGTAATAAATATAAGTCCTAGCAATAAAAAGTTCTAAGTGAATCACAGTTCGAATCCTGATGAAGTTCCGAGAAGTCGATGACGTCTTTTATAATCTGTTTTGTGTTGATGTGTCAACAGTTCTTGTTGAGTCACCAAGAATATTAATTCGGCTTTAGAATTCCGAATAATTTCCAAGAAATGTCTTTGTCCAAGAATTCGAATGAGCACTAGTGGTTTCCAGGGAAAATAAATTATTAATTCCGAGAAATAGAAAAAAATTCAAGTCAAACTGGCAACAACAAAAATACCTTTGAGCTCCAAAGGCATAAATTATGACTGACTAAAAATCACTATGAAACTGAGTATTAAGCCGTAACTGAGACGCAGTTCAGAACCTCGTTATGGGGTCATGTGATCACTTAGTCCAAACGGCGCATAAAGGATACAAGTCGATTATCACGTATGCCATGAACGACTCTGATTCTACTGAACGAATAATACTATAAGATTCAATAAAAAAAAAAAATGAAAAGGTTGTTTACTACAAAACTTGAAATTGGCTCCTGATCTAGGTCAGCGATTGATACAATGTTTCAAGCTACTGCTGGTTTATCAGGCTAAAAAGAACTGAAATGAATTTTCTGGAAAAATATCAAACCCAGTGAATAAAGTTATCATTAAAATAACATGTAATGGAATAAAATAGAAAGAAATAAATTTAAAACTAACAAACAATTTAATTAAAAATATACGAAACACAGAACATTGCTTACCCCTAGGCACAGGCCTCTTGAAGTTTAAATCCCGTTTTGAATTGTCTAGTGGAACTCGACAAGAAATAGCAGTATGTTTGATTTGCCCGCAGTGTCAGCATATTCGGTCTCTTCTTTACTCCTCTCATCAGCATTTTGTCATGTGTGTATGGAGCCCTGATTTGATTCCTATAGTGTTGCTGGTTGTTGGATGTGTAGGATGCTGAATGCTGCTTAAGCATCTTCACTTCATTTTACAGATGCTGGACAAGATCCTTCAATTTACTAAACTCCTTGCTCTGTGATGTGGTTGAAGTGGATGCCATCTTAAGATTCATGGTTCGCTTGGTTCGTTTTATCTGATCTTTCCGTTGCCTGTGTTCAGATTCAATACGACGAAGAGATAATCGCAATTCGTCTAATGTCTTGAGTGAGTCAAACTTATGACCAGACACATCCTTACGTGTCTGTTTAAGTCCTGTCCACAGCATAGCCCATAGCATGTCATTTGTCTCACTAGCCTTCACTAACCCTTTTTGTACGGCTTTGTTTAACACGTCTTCCTGCCTACAACTTCATGTTGAAATATCTTATTCTTCTTTTTTCGTGAGTACTGTAGAGGTCGGCTAATAAAGTCTCCTTCAAATCTAGATTGTAATAGACTCTCCAGCTTTGATAATAACTCCTTAACAGATGCTGTTGGACCCAATATCAGCAATCCTTCCAGGTTCTCATCTCATGGAACATCAGATGGCATGAGGTACCTGGTTCTAGGTATACTTCCCTTGTTGTAAACATGTAGCTTTCATATCTCCATAAGTCGCATGAAGTTTCACACGTCCTGTCTCCTGAAGAAAAACCCCGGTATCCTCAACCTATGTGGTAGTGTGAAAGATATAGGACCACTGGCCACAGACGTCGTTGCATGGGATGCTGTCAGTTCTTCCTTGACAGGTAATGCACCAAACGAAACAGCAAAGTCTGCCATCAACATCGTGATGTCTTTATGTGCATCAGCCTTAGGCTTGACCTTTAGAGCCTTAAAGGCCACGTCTATGCTTTCAACGTCTTCTGTGAACTCCTTATCTACTCACAAACTCGGCTATCAAAACCACGAAATACACGAACGTTTGCGGAATACAGTATGTGTAAAACAGATATACTGGGTAAGAATTCTGATAAGTAATTTGAGTAAATTTACCACAAAGTTCAGAATTTAATAAATGGTAGGGAAATAAAAGAAAAGAAATAAATAGAGCCAGTTAATCAACAATTTTACAAAGAATGATCACTCTGAAAGAACCATTGTTTTCAATAGTGAATATTGCACTTTTGGACTCAAAATAGAATCTAATAAAAATCAATTCTAGTAGAATCCCGTGAACCAGAACTACATATATTCTTCCTCCTATATAATGCAGATTTTAAGATGTAAACAAAAATCATTACTTCCAAAGTACTAATATCTTAAAAGTGTACTAATGACAAGAAAATGAATGGTAATAAAATTAAACAAGTCAACAAAATAAATTAATGTTCAGGAAGAAAAATTCATTAATATGAATTTATATTACGCTGGGTTGCTATCTTATGCACTTCAGATATAAATGCAAAAATGCAAGTTCAACTATTCTACAATAAATACATATTAATTCAACCTGAGCTGCTGATAAACTATCTTACCTACTTCATCAACGTATAAATATAATCCAGGTCAAATTCACGAACACATTATAAAGTGTCCTAATGAGTCACTTTACACGTGTGTGTGTGATTTGGATTTCTAAAGTATGTTTAAAAAATGTTAAGTCATATCACTGCCATGCCTGCAGTGTATCAATTTTTAGTGATGTCTATCACTGGGGTATCATGTCGCCGACATGTAGCATCATGTCCCACCCACTCTTGTTATTCTGACGCCAGGCCAACCAGTCCTAAAACTAACTTCTTAATGCTGAGTGGCAAGCGAAGCAGCTCCTAGTGCAATTTTTAAAAGTCTTTGGTATGACTCGGCCGGGGTTCGAACCCGCGATCTCCCGCATCGAGGCGGACGCTCTAAGCACTAGGACACCCGAGCGGTCAGTGAATAAACATAAATATTAGTCTGTATAAGCACATGATGAATATCACTGTTAGTTACAAGGTTCAGATGGTCCGCTGAGTATCCCTGAAAATGCTCACACAACAACGTGCTGGATTCAAGGTTCACAGCAGAAAAGTGCTTGTCAGCTGTTGAGATTGTGCTCTGCTTGTGGACAAATTATACGTAGCAATAATGCCAAGGTGCACGTTTGTCCAGGAAAGAAATGATGTCACATTTGTCACCAAATCATGGACTTGTAACATGAATACTACATTCAAAAATACCATTTCCAACAGGAGAAGGAGGAGGAAGATCACCAGAAGAAAGGGAATTTCGTTTTTTTTCGATTTCGAATGCATGCAAGAGACTGGCATTCACATTCCTAATTTCTGCGTGGCTCATCGAGCGTGCGAGAAGTGCATCCAAGAACCTATCCTTTGCCATTGCCCTCACTGCAGCAAGATTCCTGGAGGACGTGATAAAAATCTTTCGGGGATTTAACACGCTGACCGATTTTGCCCAATGGATCTTAGACCCTATCGAAGCGACGTGGAGTCAAGAGGACATCGAACGTTACGGAGACTGCCATCGCTATACCACGCTGATAGCTCACAAGTTCTGGGGATACGATGGACAATATGTTCTAAAATACTATACGGAACAAAGCACCGAACGCCCTACAGTGACTTTGAACGGAGCCAAACTCTTTTCCATGCAAGTGAGACAAGTACAGTTTAAAGATTCGATGAGTTACTTGGCATTGCCATTGAGCTGAATGCCTAAAACATTTGGAATGGCAGAAATAACCAAAGGCTATATCTCATCCCTTTTTCAGTACCGAGGCCAATCAACACGCCGTTCTGTCACATTTGCCTGATACTCACTACTACGGCCCTGACAACATGAGCACCGAACAACGAGAAGCTTTCTACGCTTGGTACCAAACTCACCCGTCGCAAACCTTCGACTGTCTGGAAGAAATGTTAATGTACTGTCGTTCTGACGCGGACGTTTTACGTCGTTGCTGTGGAAAATGTCGAGAGTTGTTCATGGAGCACGAAGGGATCGATCCTTTGAAAAAGGCTGCACCATTGCCAAAGCATGATCCTTAGTGTACCGCAAACGATTCATGATCGAGAAGACCCTGGTTGTCATTCGTCCTCAAACGACCAATTTTGTCAAACGTTGATACTCGGTCAAAGCCATACGCTGGTTACATACTTGTGCGACTATGTTTACAAATGGATCCAATATGCCAGAAACGGAGGAGGCGAAAAGACTATTGGAAATTAATCAGTGGATGGATGGGACTTATAAAACCCTAAGATCGTGTACGAGTTTAATGGTTGTTTATTTCACGGATGTCAGACCTGTTACCCTCAACGTGATACCGAAAATCAGGTTTTAAAACATACCGTGGAAGACTTGTACGAGGCCACTTTAAAGTTAAAATAACAAGGATACGAAGTTGTGCAAACAAAGACGTCTACATGTATGTTGATAGATAAAATGGTTACAGATAGATTTATAAGTACAAGAGAGAAAGAGAGATTTAGGTAAAAGAACATGAATTGACATATTCAACAACCAATAATATAACTGTGTTAACTTAATTTTAAATATAGTGTAAAGCAAAACATTTTTCTTTATCTACAGTTCCACTTTAGATCATATGATCATATATATTAAGTAAATATTTATTTCTTATTTATTAACATTTTCTTTACACATAGTAAATATTTGTATTATCACTTTGGGAGAAGAAAATGTGGCTGATCTTGACAGTGACTATCAAATGGAAATGACATATGTCATAACAAAAATAAAATCTGTGGCGGGTTATATAATAGAAGAATGCCGTGCGTATAAGCACTAAATAAAGATGATGGTATATATATATATATATATATATATATATATATATATATATATATATATATATATATATATACTCTGTTGGGATTACAGGGTATAAAAGTATATAATATGAAGCCTTACAAACTGATCATGACTCGTGTCAGTAAAAGGACTGCACTGGGCACAGAGCTACTGTAGTGTTTTCAGGGATTTACAAACTTTATAAAAGTCAGCTTGCATAGATAGATCTGCAGATTCGAAAGAGTTCAAAAATGCATAGTTGGACAACAGAAAAAGGAATAGGTAGAAAAGATTTTGGAAATAGCTACATTCTTTCAGAGGGAGAGAATCAATTAAATGAACACTAAATATTATTTTATACTCAAAACTCAGGGATCTGTTAACATTTATTTCATCAATTTATTTAACAATGATCATATAGTTGCCTTCAAAGCAGCAACATGCATCGACATATTTGAGAATCCAAATTTTGAGAATGAGTTGGAAACACGTAGTATTGTTCATTTAATTTTTTGAAGGCAGTATGTATCCAGTCTCCTGTAATTATTACATAAACAAGATATCATGAACACTGCCTGTGGGTACTAAAGTTTCCTAACATAATCACTGTTTTAACGAAATCTTCCTGTAGTTAATCGTTAGGGATGAGTGCCTTTTATTTCCAAACACACACCTGTCAAAGAAACCTTATGAGCTGTACTTTTAGCAATTAAAAACCAAATGCCATAAAAATGGTGACATGCATCAAAATAAACTTTGAAAATCAATGACAAAGCCCTCGAGGCTAACTTAAAATTTGAAAATCATCAAATAAATTATACATACAATATTAGGATTATACTCCAAATGATATGTTAAAATATAAATATTTATTTCTTTATTGTCAAAACATGATATAAATCGTAAACATTCTTATTATCATGTCTTGGGTGGGAAAATGGAAGATCGACATTAACATTAACTATGGAACTGAAAACAAAATAATGCATACAATAGATTAAATAAATAAATTTGTAGTCAGGTATGCAGAAGAATAATGCACTGCATATAAATGCTAAATGAAGGTGTTGATTTATGTATATTGGCAAGATCACAGAGTACAAATCTTGCAGAACATAAAGCAGAAGGAACTGAACACGTCCCCTTGTTGGTAAATTAGCTCTCACAGAGTTATTGTATTTTTATATCCAGACACCTACATTCAATAAATTTTCTTGTATCTTGTATCCCACTCTCAATTTTGTGGACGTGCCCCTGAGAGAGTGCCTTGCAAATTTGACCTTGCAAAAACTGAATCTGAGCTTGTGTCAGGAGTTGGGCAATTGGATTTGTAAATCCTGCTTTAACATATTTCATACTTACAGCTGATATTAAATAAAATATCTTGGATCTCACTCTCACACAGCTTTTGGTCTTGCACAAGCTGACAATGAGCTTGTTCCAGGATCTGGGCCAGGGGACTTGTAAATTGCTGAACATATACATTCTGATGTACAATTCCTGATAAAAGTTAGTAATTAACAATTGTTTCTCCAGTATGAAACATCCGTACAGCTGGAGACTTTTACCTTCACCAAACATTTTAGATTAAATTTTATACCTTCATTTTTCTTCTGGATTATGTATCTTCATGGGTGTATTCTGATTTCCACTGCAACAAAGCATCAGACTACTTACTTATTACTTAAATTGTGTGTCTGCATTATATTTCCTCTTATGCAATTATAGATCTCCATTCTGACCAAACATTTCAGTACGTTCTTCCCATTTCAATGGTGTTTATCCAGGATGTGTCCTCATTTGATGATTAAATGGCTTGTATCCAGTATGGGCCCTCATCAGCCTCACACACTTATTGTACCTTCCTTCACCATCTTTGCGCGCCATGGTTTGATATGTTATCCTATCTGCACCTTGGCAGATCTATCAGATGTTTCAGTGCTACAGGTCTGTGAATTTCATTGAATGCAGCATCAAACCACAGCATCCAATCAAAATCAAGATTTTCATATTTGTCCTATGTGATCTAGACAACTGGAGGCCCACAGCTGGAATGGACTCGTAAATAAATTTTCCACTGACAGTCTGTGTTTGCACAATGCATCTTTTCCCTCCATTACACCTGTAATACTTTCGATGTTAAATTTACATGTATTCTTATGTATGTCTTCAGATATCCTTTCCCAATGAACCTGCCAACACAAGGTACACTTAAATGTGTTTTCTCGAGTAATCATCCTTGTGCACTTGTTTAGATTTTCCCTCTGAGCAAATCTATTGACAGACTTCACACTTCAGTGGTTTTCATCCAGAATGAATCGTCATGTGCTGATTTAGAGTTGCACTACCAGTAAACATTTTAACACTTACTTCACACTTAAATGGATTTTCTCCAGTATGCATTATGAATTGTTTTTATTAGAAATCCACTCTGACTAAATCAAGATGTTCACATTTTTCTTATGTCATCTAGACAATGGAATGGGGGGTCCACAACCGGAATGGACTCATAAATAAATTTTCCACTGATAGTCTGTGCTTGCACAAAACATTCTTTCCCTCAAATACACCTGTAATACTCTCAATGTTAAATTTATTTGTATCCTTATGTATTTCTTCAGATATCCTTTCCCAATGAACCCGATATCACATGTTATACTTAAATTTGTTTTCTCCAGTATACATCCTTTTCTACTTGTTTACATTTCCCTTTGAGCAAATCTTTTATCATACACTTCACACTTATGTTTTTTTTTTTTCTCCAGTATGAAATGTCATGCGCTGATTTAGGGTTATTAGAAATCCACTCTGATTAAATATTTTATCACACACTTCACATTTAAGTGGGTTTTTTTCGTGTATGTACCCTCATGTGAACCTTTAGATATCCACTGTGACTAAACATTTTATCAGATACCTCACAATTAAATGGTGCATGAATTGTTATGTGCGTCTTCAGACTCTTACCTCAACTAACCATTTCATCACACTTCACACATAGGTTTTCTCCAGTATGCATCCTCATGTGCAGATTCAAGTCTGCACTCTATTAAACATTTTACCATACACTTCACACTTCTTGCATGTATCCTCAATTGTTTATTTAGTCTTACATGTCGACTAAACATTTTATCACATGCCTCACATTTGTATGGTTTTTCTCCAGTATGCATCCTTATGTGCAGTTTTAAATATCCATTCCAACTAAGCACTTTTCTCACACACTTTATACTAAAATTGTTTTTCTCCAATATATATATACTCTTGTGCTCTTCAGTGTTCCACTCCGAATGTACATTCCATCACATACTTCACACTGTAATATTATTTGCTATTGAAGACTAACTGCAAAAGGCGTTCTATAATATTTGTTGAATACAAAACATCAGTACAGCTAGGGAGAGGAGTAAAGACTGCCCTGAAAGTATTTTCCCATGAAACATAAACCCTAGCGAATGTATAACATAAATCAGCTGTTGGTGTGTATCAGTTACAATCCAGTGTGGAATATCTGATTACTTTTACTGTCAGGTGATATTTCAAAGCTAATTAGATTAAGGCCTACACTACATCTCCCTTCCTGAGAAAGTTAACACTAAAACGAAACTTGATCTGATGACCGCATTTCTAAACAAGCTGCATCAGCTTCATTTTTCAAGTTCCTTCTCTCAGGTGGTTTCGACAATCTTCCCGAACGTGTGAAATATCCGTTTTGACTGGTTGGCACTGCTTTGTTTTCCTCTGAGTCAGTCAAAGTAACAGGGTTTGAAACAATCACTCTGAGAGGCTCAGATAGTGAGGTAGGCATGGGAATTAAATTTTTTCTTTTACGCCGTATCTCTCCCTCGTCAGTTACTACCATTAATGAACGAGGTGTAGATGCCTCAGATTTAACAATGCTTTAAGAAAAATGATCTTTAATCGAAATTTTATTCCCTACCTCAAGTTTATTTTCATATTTGGGGCGCGATGTCGACGATCATAATTTCTCTTCTGAGGTTGCTTTTGATAGTTTTCAGAATTCTTCAGATTCATTAAATCTGGCCATTGCGGCTGTAAGTTTTTCGGTGCCATTGGCAAAGCAGTTTGTAATTTTCTTCCCATCAATAATTAGGCGAGGCTATATCCATTCGGTAATGGTGTCGCGCGATATGTCAAAAGAGCTATGTAAGGATCGTTTGCTGTTTTAAGCATTCTTTTAATTGTTTGAACAGCTCTTTCGGCGAGGCCATTGCTCTGTGGATATTTTGAACTACTTGTAATATGCCTGAATCCATAATTTGTTGCAAATGTTTTAAGTATTGCGGATATGTATTGCAGACCATTATCTGAAACTAATACTTCTGGTATACCGTGTCGCGCAAAGATTGATTTGAGATGATTGACAATTGCTTTTGAACCTGTGCCTTGCAATTTTGCTATTTCGATGTATCGTGAAAAATAAGAGATATGGTAGACCATTCAGTTCAAACAAGTCCGAAGCGACTCTTTGCCAAAGTCGACTTCGATATTCATTTGATATCATTGGTTCAGCTTGATCTCTTGAGGTTTCGATGAAATTTTGGCAAGAATTTACCAAGCGTTCTAGCTGAGTACTTAGCCATTTCCACCAAACTGACGTTTTGGCTCGTTCTCGGCATTTAACTATGCCTTGATCACCATCGTGAATTCTCTCTAGGATTTCTTTTTGAAGTGATTCAGGTACGACTAGGCATGTACCTTTCATTAAAAGACCATTTAAAACTGTAAATTCACCTCAATCTGCCCATTACGATTGAAGGTTTCCGTCAATAGCGAATTTCTGTAGCCACCCCTTTTCACAGAATTGTACAAGTTGTTTGCAAATCGAATCATTCCGATATTCAGATTTTATTTGTTCAAGTCGAGTATTTGATGCGGGCAAATTACTAACTACGAAATCAACATAGGCGTTGCTTTCAGCCTGAAATTCTCTGTCATCTTAGAGTGATAACTTAAAGGTGCTCTGGATAGAGCATCAGCAGTTAATAGATTTTTGCCAGTAACATGAACTATATAAAAGTTGAATCTCATCAAACGCATTCTAAAGATTTGAATTCGAGGGGGTAAATCTCCCAAGACTGTGTGATCATCAGTGGTACTAATGGCTTATGGTCAGTTTCAAGTTTGAATTGTGACCCAATTAAATAGCTACTGAAGCGTTCAAATGCCCAAGTGATTGCAAGGGCCTCTTTTTCTATTTGAGCATAGCGTTGCTCAGTTTCTGACCTACCTCGCGATGCGAACACCTCCGGTCTACAAGCGCTACCGTGCTTCTGTCGTAGCACAGCACCTAGTCCAAATGAAGATGCATCTGAAGATACAACTATTTCTCAGTTTGGATCATAATGTGCTAAAGTTGGTGAAGATATCATTTCTTGCTTGATATCTCTAAAGGCTTGTTCTTGATCTGGACCCCAAGTCCACGAGTTTTTATCTTTCAAAGGCTCACGTAATGGTTTTAATTTTTCTCGCATATTTGGACCGAATTTGCCAAGCCTATTTGCCATACCGAGAAATCGTCGTATCTCTGTTACGCATTTCGGTGTTTCCATATCAGTTATAGCTTTGACTTTTTCCGGATCAGGTCGGCAACCATTTTCGTCAACAACATGCCAAAGAAACCTAATGGATGGTCTCGAAAGTTCACGCTTTTCTGCGTTCAAAGTGACACCTGTGTTTTGAATTAATTTCATGACCATTTCTAGTCTTTCCTCATGCTGTTTCTGCGTTTACCCAAACACAAGAACATCCTCCATGTGTCAGAGTGTTCCGCCATGTCGCTCCAGAGTTTCTGACATCCTTTCCTGAAAATTTCAGGCGCGGAACTGATTTCGAATGGAAGGCGATTAAAATAAAACCTACCAAAAGGAGTAATTAAAGTGGTAAGGCGGCGTGAATCTTCTGACAGGTTTATCTGCCAAAAGCCTGAGTTTCCATCAAGTTTGGTGAAAAACTTTGCACCTTCTAGTTTTGCAAGGGATTCTTCAACTGATGGTATTGGGTGGTTCTCTCTTTTAACTGATTCTTTCAGTTTAGTTAGATCCATGCAAATTATTACCGTACCGTTTGGTTTCGGAACGACAACCATTGCCGCGCACCACTCATTGGGCTCATCCAATTTTGAAATAACGCCCATTTTTTCCATTCTGTCCAACTCCTCTTGAACTTTTATTCAATAAAGAGATAGGAACCTTTCTTGTGGTAGATAAGGGATAAAGTTTGGCATGTTTGTCCAGAGTTATGTTATGGAACCATTTTGTGTTTCCTAGACCTTTAAACAAATTTGGGAATTTCCCTCGACAATCCCTATCTAAATTTATAGATTTATCGTGAATTTTGCTTGCATATTGTGAGTTTTTATCAGAGGCATTTACTGAGGATATATTTACCTGTTTAACAATCTTGAGAGCCTGAATCGCGGGCCTGCCCAGGAGTGCCTGATTCAGTCCATTTACAACAAATATGTCTTGTACACCGAATACATTGTTCGAGTTCAGTCCACATGTAAATTTTCCCATCACTTTAAAATGTTCGATCAGACTTTGATAGTTCTTGGTCTCCGATTTATCGTAAATCCCTCTCAAGAATTACAGGCACATCAGCTCCAGTATCAATCTTGAATAAAAGTGAAGCGCTGTTCAATCTCACTCGCGTTATCCAGTGCTGACCCTTATTTGTGCTAATAGCCCCTAGAAATCCAGGTTCCGCTCTCGATTCTATTGTGCGAACTGCTGATTCTGACAGAAAGCATTTTGCACAGTGTCTCTTTTCTTACCCTTGCGGCATTCTGCTTCGTTTCCTGGACATTGGTCCCGATAATGATTAAATTTGTTTCCTCATCTTATGCATCCTTTTCTGCTTATTCTGTGGAACTTTTCTGCTTCCCATATTTGAGTGAAGACGATTTTACTGCATCCATTTCAGTCATTCGTTCTCCAGTTGCTCGCATAGTTGATTAGTTGATTATTGCTTTTTCACAGCCTCATTTTGTCGAGCTTGACTAATGGAAGACTCTAGAATTAGATTTGCATCTCACTGCAATTTTTCCGACAGTTTGGAATCTCGCAGTCCAACTACAAGTCGATCTCTGATCATTTCATCACGTAGTTGCCCGAAATTACAATTATCTGCTAACACATAGACAGCTGTAACAAAACTATCCACTGTTTCTCCCTCTTGCTGTTTTCTTTGATTAAATTTTGCCCTTTCAAAAATTACATTCCTGTTTGGGATGAAATATCTCACGAATCTATCAGTCACGGGCTTCCACTTCTTTTGATCTTCCTCGGTCAGGTTGAACGAAGACAAAATGTCATCAGCCTCATTTCCCATGGAATAAATCAAGGTATTTACTCGAATTTCGTCTTCGTTTTTAGTCCAGACGCTTGACGAAAGCGTTCAAATCGCTGAAACCACATTTCCAAAGTTTCAGGTCTCGAAAAGTCAAATTTATCCGAATTTATAAATTAAAATGAAACCATTTTCAACTCTGATAATTACAATCCTATGTTTTTACTGTTGCCACCATGTAATGTTATTTGTTATTGAAGAATAACTGCCAAAGGCGTTCAATACTATTTATGACATACAAGACATCGGTACAGCTATGAAGGGGAGTAATGTCTGCCCTGAAAGTATTTGCCCCATGGAACATAAACCCTAGTGAATGCATAACATAAACCAGCTGTTGGTGTGTATCAGTTCCAATCCAGTGTGGAATATCTGATTACTTTTACTGTCAAGTGATATTTCAGTGCTAATTAGATTAAGACTTTCACTACATAAACTGAAATGGTTTTTCTCCAGTATGTATTCTCACGTGTGTCTTTAGACTTCCACAATGACGAAACATGTTATGCTATACCTTGCACTTACATGGTTTCTCTCCAGTATGTGTCACGTGCAGTTTCAAATCTTCGCTCCGACTAAACATTTTATCACAAACTTCACATTGAAAGGTGTTTTTTCTCTAGTACTTATTCTCATGTGCCTCTTTTGACTTCCAGCACGACTAAACATGTTCTCACAAACTTCACACTTACATGTTTCTCTCCAATATGCATCATGGTGTGTTGCATTAGAGTAACACTCTCATCAAACATTTCATCACATACTTCACACTTAAATGGTTTCTCTCCAGTATGTATCCGCGTGTGCATGTTTAGACTTCCAGGTCGACTAAACATTTTATCACTCATTTCACACTTATATGGTTTATCTTCAGTATGTATCCAAATTAGACTTACAAGTAGGTCTCCGCTTTTTTTTTCTGACAGCGGAGACCAATGTTGCCTGGAAGTAATCCATACTGAAGTTTTACGATGTGTTAATCTCTCCATCAGTTCTGACGTATTGGACACTCGCTAGTAATTATTAAATTTATTTCGACTGACGTTGGCATGCGGATGGTAACTAAAATAATTCTTCTTTTGACCCATGACGTTAAATCCTTCAGAGGACTCACTTTTTAGTAATAATCCCTATCAGAACAAACAACCTATGTATACATCTATGAATGACCATATTTTTTAATAGCTGACGCATGAGTGGAAAGCAGTATCAGCCCAAGGCAAGAACAACCGCTGGAAACCTTCTAGCGAGGAGCATATCACACGGAACTGACTAATGGTTTGGACGGAACTGTTGTTAGATTTGGCCGTCACTTCAGAATTTTGAGAGACAAAGAGAGACAGAGACAGACGTTTCGGAAATTCGAGATTGAGAAAACGATAAATAAATTTTTAGAAAAATCAAAACTGGAATGAGTTGTAAAGAGATGCTAAATAATAATAATAATAATAATAATAATAATACATACATACATACATACATACATACATACATACATACATACATACATACAGACATGCATGCATGCATAGATACATACATACATACATACATACATACATACATATTATTTGTTATTGTTATTGTTGTTAATAGTATTTTCAGCGATGATTAATAATATTTACAGTGATATTAAATAGCTGGCATATAAACATACATACAAGCATATGTACATACATTCATGCATAATTCAATACATACATGTTAATACTTAACACAAGTTCTAATTACATGAATTAATACATGCAATTTTTTGTTTATTTTTCATGGGTTTTAGTGTTTGATTTAATGGTCTTGTACAAAACAAATGGTTTAAACATCGCTGAAAATACTGCTACACATTTGCTCACTTCACACTTTAATTGTTTTTCTCCAGTATGAAGCATTCCGTGCTGCTCTAGACTAGTCATATTTTTCACTAGTATATGTCCATATGATCTCATTCAGTTATTTACTGTAACTGAATATTTCATTTCACTACGATCTTTAAACTTAAATTGTATTTCTACATCTTGTACTCTCACGTAAAAAAAAACAATTCATCATATTTGAACGCAGCAGCAGAGAGGGTGAAAAGACCATTTTTGGCAGAAGTCTATTTGTAAAATTAACCCTCCTACGAAAATTACACACTCATCAATAAAGCTAAACCGAGGCCTCTAACCGGGTTGCACTAAACCGAGGCCTCTAACAGGGTTACTTGTTTCTCTTGACGCTTGCGTGTCAAATTTATTTACCGACCCAGGACATTTAACCTCTCTGCATCTGTAGCGTAGCGGTTAGGTGACGTAATTAAGTAATTATTACATTAATAACGATGAGCAATTCTACGCTAAACATGGAATCTCGTACAGTTAAACTAGCTCGACAGCGACTAGAGGAAAGTAAGAAATATCTCCCCGTCTGTGATTCTGTCAAGCAACAACTACAAGCGCGTCAGGAGACTCAGGTGGAATTTAAAGAAGGTACAGAACAGTTAATTAAACCAATTGTCGAACCAACAAAAAAAAATTGTTACAGCAACTGAGGCAGCTCAAAAAGCCCTTGAGACATTGCCTGTTGATATTGTTGGCCGTCTTCGAGCAACTAGACCACCACCCCAGCAACCTCCTCAACCACAACCTGAAGATGAACCATCGCCGGTGCCAAAAGTAAGAACTAACTTTATAGATAAATTTACGCCGGAAGGTATTACCGCCATTAGACCCAAGGCGAATTAATTAATATTGCCGCGTTTGGATATAATGATAGAGATAGGTATATAAAACCCTTTTTCTATCTCCTTCATGATCTCTTTTCTCCTTTTCAGTTCTCTTCTTTTGTCGCATAGTTCAAGGACATCTGTTGTGACCCAAGGTTTCTTTGTTCGACGATATTTGCCAATGATCTCGCTAGCTGTGCTAGTCACACCTGTGTTGAATGTGGTTGTTAAGGACTCGAGGTCGGTGTCCTGGCTGTTCAGGGTTATCAAAGGTACAAATTTACCGCCTATCATTGCTTGGAAGGCTTCTGCAACTTTTTGATCTTTCATATTTTTCAAGGTCAAATCTGATTCTTGGTTGTTTAGGCTGTTTGATCATTTTCAGGTGGAGGCGCAACGTTGTCATTAATAAATTATGGTCACTTCCAATGTCTTCTCCTGGAAAACTTGGTGTCCTGGTGATATTCAGTCCTGTACAGAATCATTATTTTACCAAGATGTAGTCAATCTGGTTGTAAAGTTCTCCATCTGGACTGTGCCAGGTCCCTCTTCTAGATGCTTTGTGAGGGCCGAACGTGTTGGCAAGCACAAGATTGTTGTACGCAACAAACTCCAAGAGCCTGAGTCCTCTTTCATTTGTTTCTGCATTGCAGAAGAGTCCACAGGTGCTTTACCAGTTTGTCTGCGAATCAACTCCGACCTTTGCATCCCAATCTCCCTGTACAAACAGAATGTCCTTCTTAGGTGAATTGTCAATGACATCTTGCAGTTGGTTGCAAAAATTCTCCAGTTCAGTGTCATCATAGTTAGATATGGGTGCATAGACCTGTATGATTGTGATGTTGAAGGGAGTCTCCCTCAGGCGGATGGTATTGAGCCTGCTTGAGACTGGGCAGTAACCCATAATGCTGTTCACAATGCCCTTGTGGACAAGAAATCCAACACCATATTGTGTTTGTCCCCTCTTCCGCTGCAGAAGAGCTTATGCCCTTCATATGTTGTTATTTCGCAAATGTTTTTTCAGCACACTTCGCAGAGACTAATACTGTTCAATTTGTATCTCTCCAACTCATGTGTAAGTTCTTTCAACTTTCCCACGTCTCTCAGTGTTCTAACGTTCCATGTACCGATGATGATGTTTTGTCTTGTCTCTCCAACGCATCTTGGTAGTGGGGACACCAGTAGCATACTTGTCACATCAGTCCTGGTGTGCAGCGGAAGGCGCGGTCATTGTTGACCCGCGCTGCGGCCGATCCGGCATGGAAGAATTGTTAGTTGTCTTCACGTGGTGTGTCATGAAGGAGCTAGAAAAAAAGCTAGAAAGAGATCATGAAGGAGCTAGAAAATACCGGGATAAACAACACGATCAGGAAATCAGGAAAAATGAAAAAGAATCCTGGATAGAGAGATAATGCTGCAAAATCGAAGACAGTCTGAGTAGAAATGATAGCAAAATGACATATCAACTGGTGATAGATCTCACAATTGATAAACAAGGAAAACTACCACCATCCTAGACAAATCAGGAAAGTGCCTCACAGAAGATCAAGAGATCCTCAAGCGATGGACAGAATACTGCTTAGAATTGTACAATCATAAGACCCAAGCAGTACTAAATAGACCTCAGGCAGATGAAATTGATGATAACCCCATTCTTCGTGAAGAAGTAGAAATTGCAGTTAGTCATTAAAGAAACGAAAGTCAGCTGGTGTTGACAACACACCAGCAGAGCTCATTCAAGCAGGAGGAGAAGAGATAGTCACAATCTGACAACACTCTGCAACAAGATATGGCAGACAGGAGAATGGCCCACCACATGGACTCAAGCGTTGGTCATCGTGCTCCCAAGAATGGAAACCCACAGCTATGCCAAAACAACAGAACCATCAGTTTGATCAGTCAACAGAGCAAAGTCATGCTGAAGATAATTCTCAACAGACTAAAGTCTCAAGCAGAGAAAATTGTTGCTGAAGAGCAGGCAGGCTTCCGAGCAGGAAGGAGCGCCACAGAACAAATCTTCAATTTCAGACTCCTTTGCTAGAACTAACTTCAGCACCAGCAGAATCTATACCACGTTTTAACAGATTTCAAAAAGGCCTTTGATAGGGTATGGCATGCGGACTTATGGGCAACTACGAGGAAGTAGAACATCATCTCAAACCTGATGGAGCATGTTGAGCACCTCAATGACAAAGCCAACAGTGCTGTCCTCATCAATGGCAGCAAAGGAGATTGGTTTCGAACAACAGTTGGAGTCAGATTGGGATGTATACTGTCACCTACAATCTTCAACATTTTCCTGGAAAAGATCATGGAGGATGCCTTGCATGACCACAAGGGCACTGTCAGCATCGGAGGAAGAACAATCGCCAGCCATCGCTTCGCAAATGATATTGATGGTTTAGCAGGAGATGAAAAAATGAACTGGCTGACTTGGTTGAGCGCATCGACACAACCTACACAGCATACGGTATGGAGATTAGCTCCGAAAAAGAAAAAAAAAACTGATGACAAACAACACCAACGGCATCAGTGCAGAAATAAAGGTCAGTGGACAGAAGCTGGAAAGAGTCACAAACTTCAAGTACTTGGCATCAATTACTACAAATGAGGGCTCCAAACCAGAACTACTTTGCAGGATTACCCAGACAACAGCAGCAATAACAAGACTGAGACCAATATGGAAAGATATCAACATTGCTTTTGGTTCCAAAATAAGGCTGATGCGCTCGATTGTCATATCCATCTTTCTATATGCTTGTGAAACATGGACGCTCACATCAGATTTACAAAGAAGGATTCAAACCTTCGAAATGAGATGCTACCGCAAGATCTTGGGCATCTCATACATTGACCATGTAACCAACGAAGTAGTCCACAACAGGATCCGACGAACCATCGGATCCTATGAAGACCTCTTGACCACTGTAAACTGAAGTGGTACAGTCATGTCTCAAGATCATCTGGACTGGCAAAACCAATCTTGCAAAGCATTGTGTGAGGGTGCAGAAGAAGAGGCAGACAGAAAAAGAGGTGGGAAGACAACATTGAAGAGTGGGCAGGCATGGGATTTGGAGACTCACAAAGTCACTATGGTGCCCCAACGACCTCTTGGGTTAAGGGTTTGATGATAATGATGATGATGATATAAAACCCGAATATGTTAAAGCTCTGAAATCTGTCGATTGGGTTAGGGATGTATATCGCGTCGCTACTAATACTCCGCAGATCAGATATGAGGAAGATGTTAATCAGTTTAACATTATTAAACAGACAGTAGGTGGGTATATTGAACAAGTAAAACAAGAAAGGAAACGAAGAGAAGAAGAAATGAATTTGCAACTTAAAAAAACACAAACAAGAAAGGAAATCGACCTTAACCACAAGTATGGAAAAAGCAGAAGAAACAACTGGAAGTGGTCTGTCCAGCGCTAGTGATTGGGTCACTCGAGGAAGTGGCATCGATAAGCTTTGTCCCAATAACGTCCTTGCCGATGTAGATAGACTAGAAAAAATTCTGATTGGCGGACGACAAGCCAGCAATAATTCCTCAGAAATCATTGATGAAGCAGCTGCTATTTGTCAGAAATTATTCACAGACGGTATCATGGATATTAATGTTTGTCCGTCCCCCATTGGTGAAATCGTTGATGATTACCGCAGTGATTGATGCAGTTAGATCAGTGACAAGGAAATAAGATGATTATACATAATGTTCAACGTGGACCTGTAATAGTCAGGTTGATGAATTCGTGATTTACAACATATAAAGTTACCTACGGAGATGGACTCGGCGATGTTGTTCAGGGTATATTCAGAAGGATAGCCCCAAAAGCAATTCCGATTGCAAAGCAACTGGGAATGAACGTTATTGACGTTTCTCGTGACAAAGGTATTGGTACTGTTGCTAGTAAAGCATTCTCAGCAATCAAGGATAGACTTACACGATTTATACGACTAAAACCTCCGAAGTTATGCCTGCAAATGTTAGTAAAATAATAAATCAAGCTGCATGTGAATGGTTGAAGGAATTAGCCGGTGAAGTAGCTCGGAATATAACTGCAAAGCTGGTAATGGGTACGTGGTTATCTCGCCCTCGCCAACGTTAAACGTAGATGGCACATCATTTTAGACAGCAGCAAATATAAATATAATGTTCAAACGTGTATCTGATTCAGAATTTGACATGGACTCGCCAGTACTTAAGGATGAGTCCGTGCGTGATTATCAATATTATTCTTATGAAGCACGAGAACCAAACCAACGTAGAGGACGAATCAAACTACAAGTCCAGAATACATCAAGATATTTCTTTCCCAGCGAGGCATTCATTGAAGTTCAGGGCAGACTTGTAAAAACTGATGGCAATCCTTATGGTGATGCGCACGATGGATTTGTTAATAACGGAATAATGGCATTATTCAGCAGTGCACGATATATTATTGATGGTAAAGAAATCGAAGCATGCCTCAATGACGCTGATGTTCCTACGACAATATTGGGGTTATTCCGATACAGCGATGATTATGCACCGTCCGCTTGTCCGTCAGTGATGTTTGCAAAAGATACTGTTGATTGCACTTAGAGTTGACCTTATACTTCTCGGCGCCCCAAAAAAATTACTGCTACGGCTGACGATGCTGCTGTTGAAAGTTTATTCTTTGTAAATGCGAATTTTAATCTGGGATTCGCAGCATGCAAAAATCAAATTGATGCTCAGGGGAGATTTAGCTGTGTAATACCGCTGTCACATATCTTTGGTTTCTGCAGAAATGTTACAAAAGTTATCTTCGAGGCAAAACACAGTTGCTCTCGTTCGAAAGGGCACGGACGACGATGGTATCTGTCACGCTGACGGAGTTGATCCAGCTGCAACCGTGGCACATCATGGAAATGTGACAATGACAAAGCATTCGTTGTGGATGCCAGCAATGTCACCATCACTCGCTGCAGAACAACGGCTGCTCTGTTTTATGGACAGCGGAGGCAAATCAACGCTTTCATGATTGACGATGACTACAGACTCGATCACGAGCGCAACTGTTGGCACATTTGCATGGCAGATCGCATCACAACAGGGAGTTTCAGCACCACTACATGTATTTATAGCTTTTCGGGATATCCGACGACAGAATTCTCAAAAACGAAATCATATGGTATTTGACCAACTAGGGGTTAGTGAAGTTTCTTGGAGGATAAATGGACATTAAGAACCTTCTGAAGAAGTGTTGCTTGATTTTGAAAATAGTAACGTTTCACTTGCTTATCATCGCTTGATGACATTCATGAGGGTGATAACAATGTGGATTCTGGTTTGCAAATATCGCAGCGGGATTTCTTGACGTTGTATCCGATCTACTACTTCTCGCTGGGACACCTAGATTTGTTTAGACAGTCAGTCGCTGACATACATTCTCTAGCTCGAGTAAGTGCACTGATTATCGAGTAATCGCTGTTATACTCTCAGATAAAACAATGCTGCTTGAAGGTGTTGGTGGACGAATGAGAGTCATTGATGCCCCATTAGAAAACATGTAACTCGATTACACGATTAGTAATTAAATCGCTCATGACATTATAATGTCACATCATCACGTTAATGTTAATCTGACTTCTGCTCAGATTGAAAAGCTACATTCAGCATTAAAAATAATTCTGGAATAAAAATATCGCTGAAATCAGCAGCGTTGCAAGGTCCAAATAAACTATCCCTGACCGAACGTCAACTCAAGTATTTCAATAACACCAAATGATCAGGGACCGGTATTAGACTTGATCTTTCTGCGGGTGCCATTAATGAAATTGCCAAGGCGGGTGGTATATTTCCACTTCTTGCAGCTATACCAGCTTTGATAGCCGCTGTAGGCCCAGCTGATGCAAAAGCAGCTGCACTTGGTGCTGTTGGAACTGCCGCTGGGATGGCTTTAAAGGAAGCAAGATGTCACGGACTAAAGACTTCCAGAAAAGGGCGGGATCTAAGACTGCCAGGAACCATGCATTCATGGTACGGTAAGCGTCTGAGACTGCCCGGTACACTTTGCTAAACGCAAAGCGTTTTGAGCTTCTCATGTCCAATTTGATCTATTTGATGCTCATAAGAAATTAAACATCAAAATCTTCAGAGGTGTTTTAATGCGTGATCAATTACCAAAACAACCAAACCGTGTTGCAACCGGTATCATTAATCTCGATGGAAGTTCTTGTCCAGGTGCTCTTTGGGTTGCATATGCAGTTGACCCACGTGGAGTTATTTATTTTTATTCGTATGGGTTCGCACCACCAAAAGAATTAACATATATCAACAGTAGAATGCATAGCACTCCGATCTGGTATTCAAAATTACCAACACAGACAATAACTGATCCGCTAATATGCGGCCGTGAAGTACACGCTGTGCTCGTCGCTGTGTCAAGGTCTCTGACATTGTCAGAGGCACCGCCTCATAAAGTCGTGCACGAGTATACCACCAGAAGCCATCGTCGTCCAACGTTTTAAACAGGTCTTAGTGTAACATACGATAGTAGATATTTACGGAAGGTCTGCGTCTAGCAGATGTGGACCAAAATGGAGTTGTTGTATTCCAGGATCAGTAAGGAAGGGTTAAGGTCGAGCAATATAACGTTGACAGATATTATTCTGCGGGTTCCAGGAGCGACTGAAGGTAACTTAGCGGTGTTTGCTAAAAACGGTAAAATTAAAAACTCGGAGAAATCAATTCTAACACACATGGGAGAGATTACTGGACGCATCAGAAGAGCTGGAGACATTATGCATGGCGATCTCAACATGAGCAGAAATACAATTATCAGTGTTAGAGAACCAAAATCAGACGATAATGTGGCAACAAAAAATATGTGGACAGCAATGACGCCACGATCAGAAATGAGATCAGTAAATGCGTTGCTAAAACTGGCGATGCAATGACTGGTTCTGTCACTATGGCTAAGAATAAGATTACTGGTGTTAGAGAACCAGAATCAAACTATGACGCTTCAATGAAGAAATACCTCGAAAATTATAAAAACCCGATGATGACCTTGTTTGTGACAATCAATGATGGAATGACCACGTTTAGATCTGAATATGCTAATCATGTAACCGCGTTTACAAATTTTCGTAGAAACACAAATAGAGCCATTAATGAACTTTTGGCGAATCCAGCAGTCATCGACATTTAGCTCTCTGACATCATAAAGATTACTGTTTGTGTATTTCATCGTACCCCAATCAACAATGTATATACAGTAGCGTCTGGATCAGCATTATGGACACCACTCAATAAATCCATCAAACATACCACTGAGGTTACTGCTGCGAACAGGTTCTCAGTACTCGGAGTTACAACATTTACAATATGTACCGCAGTTATCCAGTTAGTGGATCTTCTGGATCTGTGTTAGTGATATTGGAGGAAAACGACTCGGAAACATTCGTGTTGGAAGACGAGGAAAAAGGCTTCGGCGCGTTGTACTATTGGTGTATTGATTTTGTCACCAATATACCACCTACTTAAAATGTTAGCAATCTATATAATGAACCAATTACTGGTAGCTCCAACTGAGGTTCAATGTTTCAGATAACATCAAGCGTATTTGTGGCATACCCAACTGAAAAATATCGTTGATGCGCGTATACTAAAGCAAAACAAAAAAAAAATATATATATATATATATATAAAATATACCGCAGACGTATCTTTGTTACTGACATAATTATATACTCTGCATCCACCGTA
Organism: Megalonaias nervosa; assembly: GCA_016617855.1. NCBI lineage: Eukaryota > Metazoa > Mollusca > Bivalvia > Unionida > Unionidae > Megalonaias > Megalonaias nervosa. The sequence goes on along the minus strand of JAECUM010007183.1, from coordinate 1,499 downwards.
GTCTCTGAAACAGTAACTATAATCGGAGCATAATTAGCCACATACATAATAGCACCAGTAATAGGGATTGGTGTTGCAGTTATAACCGATGTTTCTGGCATTCTTAATATCATCTCAAAGAGAAGCTATCGTCGCTGATAAATTACACGAATATACAACGTTGCTATCAGCGGCAACACAAGCACTCTCCAAATTATCATCGCTGATATCATCAGGGCTCAGTGATGGATAATATCAGATCAGGAATTCGCAGAAATGATTAAGGTTTATTATGAAGCAACTGGAAACCAACCCCTTGACTGACAATGATTAGAATCCCCTTCGTCTCCGATAAAGACATGTATTTAAATCCCTTTTTAAATAATAGTGTCGCAAGATCAATCACTGTGATTGCTAGAACAAATCTTCGCTAATACAATACTACCAACAACCACGATGATATCCGCAACGTCAACCAAGCCTGAGTTTGACGTTAGCTTTCCAATGGCAATTCCAGCCAAAGAACTAGCTCCAGCACAATTGCGAGTATAATACAGCTGGCCAAATATTAAGGCAAAGTCATTCGGTTGGTTTCAAGCAAATAATTCATTGGTATTTGCGCATCAAAATAAGTCTGACGGTACCGCAGACTGGAATTTTGTGGGCAAACCTATAGGCAGTTATCAAATTGAACAGATCAGCAATGAGTTCCACCGATGGATCATAATTATCACAGGAAAAGGATCCAAGATCGCTATCACGGTTCATGAGCCAACGTTATCAGCCGCGTTAGAAATAGCAACGCCTGGTCCTGAAGACCAGGGCTATAGCGTTGTTATATACCAGTCATCGATCGGACCTCTGTTAAGATGGCCAGAGATAGCACCTGATCATCAAGGACGACCGCGCCCTGAAAAATCTGATTATGTCTCAGACAAGCAAGCGTAGTTTGAAACCACTCCAGATTATTATAAAAATTCTCAGCTGTGGAGAGCAATAGAAGCTAACCCGTTCAACTTGAGTAGTATATTTACTGTTTCCTAAGTTAATATCACTCCGGAAGGCAAAGCTCTCCCTGTTAAAATGATTTGGGTATATGGCATCCCGGAGATGCAGCCATATACCGAAGATGATATCAAAGTATTATTCGATGAAATTAATAGCGAGCACAAACGAATGAGCTACAAACTACGCCAGTCATTCACCAAATATCTCCTCGTTATGAACAGAAGGGAGGAACTCATCAAGCAAATAGAGCACCTGAACCACGTTGCATCGGACCTCGAGATAACATATCAAAGTATTATACAGACGGTGATACTTACGGATGTATCGATTATTACTGATGGCACTAGACACTCACATAAACAATTATTCCCGGACAAATATTCAATCACAGAGGTAGATCTGCCAACGTTTAAACATCCAGGATTTAACGCCGAAGAGATGAAGAAAAAAGACAGTGACATCGTCAATTAGAACTACTCCAAAGTCACAGAAGCATGGAAAGCAATATCACC
>JAECUM010007182.1:0-61467 GCA_016617855.1 Megalonaias nervosa | reverse complement strand
AATTTTCCTTTTAGTGCATCGTGTTGTCTATAAATCACCCGGAATAGCATACCTGTAACTGAATCAGTACACCAGCTGCTGTTATCAAGATCAACGTATTCTTTCAATTTAATTTAATCCCATAGACATAACAAGTTTTTGAGCTTTATGTTTAATTTTTTATATCTAGGTGAACTTAAAACGTTTTATTTATAGTTATTACATTGAACTTAGATCATGACATTTTCCCACATATCGTGTGTTTGGAGGAAAAACAGTGAAAGATGCTTAGAAGAGAAACGTTTAAATGCAGTGTTACTAAAATAAAAGTAATGGAGAAAAATGAATCCAAAAATTCCATTCTGAGTAACCCGATGTAAATGTTATATACGATTTATCGCATTACACTCTAATGAACAATTAGTATACATAATCTGGTTTCACCTATATAGCCTAAGGGTTTATTTGTAAGTGGAAATTGGATTTATTAAGCAATAAATCAAAAGATGGATAATCTACGATTTTGTTGTGCGGAAACCTTTCTCGGAGCACGAGAGAAAATTTTAAAACCAAAGGATCGAACGTTGTACATAACTGACCGTGAATTCTCGCTATTCCTACATTGACCAAAAGAATTTCCTAAAAGTCAGCTTTTAAAAAGTAACAACCCTTGTACAGCATCTGACATTCTAATGCTTGAGTACAGAAGCTCATGACATCAAAACCATCCTGCACCGAATAAACCATATAAGACTATATTTTTGTGTCTTGTCGGTCAATCAGTCTAGGTACTTTTGCTTCATTTTAGCCAAGAAGTCATCAAAATCAAATCACCTAAAAGATACTTATGGCCACAATGACGAGGAAATTATGTCCATGTTGTACCAATCAGGACCCTCCCATTCTCATTCAACCTCTCACAGTCACCATGTCGACCAATGTCCTTATTCGGCAGCAACCATTGCATTGATGATTATCATCGGAGACGGGATTCACAACCTAAGTGATAGGTTGTTATTGGTGCAGCACGAGAGCATTACATCTAGTTTCAGCACATCAACAGTGGCAATATGTCAGGAGATTCCGCTTGAGATAGGTATAACAAACTACTTGTATTTACTGCATGCTATGAAATAAGTACAATTACCTGGATCTAATTGTGTATGGGTTACTTCCAATATTGTAACCAATATGTGTGTAGACATGCGTTTGAGCTTAAATCAGCTTTATTCAAGACAATATTATTTCTACCGTATTTTGTTTTTCAAAGGTGGACATATTGATACTCTCCTGATTCAAGTATTAGATGATTTGTCCCTAAATACAGTTACGTAGATGCCTATCAAGTTCTGAGAAATTTAATTTTTACTGGTGTTTTTAAGCCTTACTAGTCTGTCTTCTCACTCATTAATCTTCATTTGATGTCATGAATACAATCTAAAATATCTATTTTTTCTTCACAATTAGTGTTAAATATGGTGTAGAATTATCTACAAGAGAAAGGATAATACACAATGTTGTGTTGATCGTTTGAATAGCTATATTTACCTCAAATAATATAACTGTTTTGGTATATATTTAAATTTATAATTATGAACATACCTCTTTGGAGAGACAGCATGCTTTCTTTCAGTTAGTACTAAATTATATAATTTCAATCTAGTTATTATTCCGACAGTGAAATTGCACAAACTATTTGTAGATTCACACGGTTTGCAATCCAATATACAACATCTCGGCTGGTTATGATACAGACTCCATGTCAGACTTTGATTAAAGCCAAGGATTGGCATATATTTTCTACATCTAATAGCTAAGCCCAAGGCTTGGTACACGTGATTATCTTTGTTGTGGTGAAAATAATAAAGTATATTGCACGTATTATTGAATACAGTTTGCTCAGCGAGTTTGCTTGGTAATGTGGAAAGCGATAGATGATAATAAATACAAAATTGGAACAATAGGGAAATTAATTAGTATTCGCTCACCATGAAAGAGCGAGTGTTTTTACTATTGTTTAACGATTTGCAGTTCATTTCCATTCAAGAAATGCTGTTCAAACTTTCCATGTTTAAAAAACATAGATTGTAATAAGATATGTGGAATAAATTTAAAGTCCCGCACATTTTGCTGCTGTAATTGTTTTAGTCAAATGAACAATACGTAGGCAGCTTTATATGAATGTATGGATGACATGATAAGATTTCAGACAATTTGCGCAATTCTTTTATATTTGATACGATTCTGGGTGAGATTTGTTTGGGTTTTGTTGTTTATTTTTGGCAGGTGGTGTGGTGTGTTTTTGATTTAGGTAACTCTTTTACTTGAAACATAGACAGCGCGACTGCAGATAAACCATTAATCTAGGGAAATTAAATCTAGTAGGAATTTTCATGTGCATATTTAGATGACCTGAGCTAGGAAAGGTATTGTATGTGCATATTTTGATGACTTGATTTGAAATATGACCCAGAGGTGTGAGAATGTTGATGCGAAGGTATTAACACGTAGCTTCCTTTTTCAAACTTTAAAGTTCAAAATTTGGAAAGCAATACTGTACAATGTAGGTTCGACCTCGCACTCCAGCTATAATAGGTAACTAGAGTGGGACCACATGTTTCGAACAAGGTAGCTTTTGTTGCATATCTAACATAGCCAATGGTTTACAGGCGTATGAGCTGTTTTGTGACCTTTGCAGTAGAAAATCTTTCACGTGACGCGCTTCGACATCTTATGCAGCGAGTAAAGGTTTGTCAGAAGTTTAATGCTTCATGATTTGTTTACGAGAGAGAAATAACTTGACTGGCCACGAGAGTGCCATCGTCTTCAACGTGAACCTCATGCAGTTTTTTTTTTTTTTTTTTTTTAGTTGCTTAAAGATGTCTAAAAAGTCAAATGTACAAATATATAGGTCTGACACAGAATATTATCATTTTTGTTTCATATGCATTTTCAAATATAGAAATAAAGGAATTCATGTTCACACTCAAAGCAACCAATGCTAGCTATATTATTATTTTGCGATCGGGTAATTGCAGGCCTATCAATGCTAGCGTGGACATAGCTATATTATTATTTTGCGATAGGGTAATTGCAGGCCTATCAATGCTAGCGTGGACATAGCTATATTATGATTTTGCGATTGGGTAATTGCACGCCTTATAATTTCCATTATATTTTTATTTGCACTTGAACACTTGTTGGATAGAATATTGGCTGTGTACATACATTAGACCATGTGCTGTGGTGTGGTAAGATGTCGCACAACTCCAGATGTAATGTTTAATATTCACAGGTGTACGAGTGTCAGGTGTAGCGAATGTGACGGAACCCATAAATATTGCCAGTGTTAATGGATTTAATATAGAAAAGCCACAGAGCAACGGAAGAGGAAGTTTGACATATCTTTTAGTTTAGCTTGTTTTGTACTATAATCATCTTCATCACAAACTTTAAGTTAGCATTAAAACACTGTACATCTTGCAGGGGAGAAACACCTGTCAATTTATTTTACGCCATGACCCTCCCTCCCAACCGCCCCCACTCCCCGCTGAATTTTTGGCTTGTATTTGTTGAAGGACTTGAACAGGTGCTTGATCTATGATCTGTTGGATAGATATCACCCATATTTATAGATTCGCAGTTATGTCTTTCATATATGCTTAAGGTACACAACATAATGCGTTCGGATATGGATTTGCGCAGTTTTAACATGAGTATAACCTTCGCTGATTTTTATCCGCATAATAATGATGATTTGGTCAACAGAGTCTGACGGTCGGTAGACAAAAGAAGAATGGAATTACTGAAAAAAGAAAGATCACGTATACTGATATTAATTTGTCTAGCCAAATTATTGTGAGATTATAAATCCAAATGTGTTCATACAGAATTGTGTGTATATGTACTATGATAATATCATCTGTATAGGATGACCCCCTTGTTGAACGCGACAAGAAGTTTGCTTCTGGGGACTCACATCACAACTTGATACGAATATGAATTATATATCTAACCATTCGGGTACGTTCTTAAAATCTAAACGGAAAACGGAATGGAAAATTGAGATCAAACAAATGATAAACGAATCCTTGAAGGAAGGTGGGACGAGTAATAGACGTTATTGACAAATTTCATCATCTACACCCAAAAATGCCACCCTGCAATATAGTGAGCAGTGCGAAATATTTCTTTCTTTTTGCAACACTGAAACTTAGATATGATTATGAAACACATTAGATAATACAGTATACCACTTGCTACAAGCAGCTTCAAGCTAGAGTTCAAATCGTTCTATAAATTTCGTATACAATACACATTCATAGAAACATAGGTATCAAGAAAAGAATCTGTTGATGTCCAATTACATGAGCGTTCAAAATGTCTCAGCTGCAGGTAATGTAAATTTTGGGATATGATAATGTAAACCGATACCCTACCATACTATCTGAAAAGTTACCTAACTCCAAAACTTGACAATGGTGTGGCAGACGGATAGACTTATAATGGTAACGCTATACGCCCTACCGCAGTCGAGATGTGACAGTCATCGGTCAATTAAGAAGAATGGAGATAAAAAATCTGAACTATTTTTGTCCTTTACACAGGAATCCTTTATGCTTTGGGGGAATTTGTGTTGTAAGTTTACACTGGTTGTGATCTGATTCATCGATCTGGTTAATCGTCGGTTACAGGACTAGTTCGTATCAGAGCAAAATTAATTGGTTTAAAGGACATGATATGGTCATGATGTTGATTGAACGTGCCTTGTTGTAAAAGGGGGATGATTTTGAAGCTTTTTGTAGCGATTCACCTTTGTTTTTGACTTGAAGTGTGACCTGTGTAAGGAAGACGTGGATAGTGCAACTACGAGTTCAACATAGATTCTTTGCTCCATATTAGTCCTGAATTTGATATCTTCCTTTCGTGTGTGAATGATATGAACCTCACCCTAGGTCACCCATTACGTGTCGATTCAGCAGGTTCTATTTTTAACGGCATCCTTAAGCATCATATGACGGCAACATCTGGGTCAGCTAGTATACATCAAATAAATTATTAATGTTGTAGCTTGGTGAATATGGCGATTGGTTATTAATCCTTGGTATATTTGAAATTTTTCTAATGTATTCTTTAACAATCCGTCCTTTGTTTCACATATCCAAATTGTTGGTAGTGTTAAATGTTTATTTTTATACTATACTAAACTGGGATGTATCCATGCATTTTATATTTTATGAACTGTTTGCAGAGGCTTTTATATTATTTTTTATTATTTTGACACAGGCTTTCTCGAATACAGCTACTCAGTGGCTTTTAAAAGAAAACCCCAACAAAACAAAACAAAAACAAAACAGAAAAACTTATATTTTGACGTGAGTGGCTGGGCAGAAACTGGATAATCTGATGTGAGGATCACTAATTTGCAATCTGCATTCATACCTAATAAAATAACGAGTCTTCAAAGAGCTTCAATACCGGCACTATATTTGAGGCAATAGAACTTTCCACAAACAAAAAGAAGAATCTTATTAAAAATTTAAAAAATATGATGCATTGTCAATAGGTAGGTTCCAAATTTGATTTAAATACAGATGATGATGGAGTTTTTATTGGTTTCTCATAAAAAGAACAAATCAAAATCTTCTTTCAGTCGTTTCGTACTACTTCATGCGATGTTTCAGTTTTTAATGATCCTCCCAATTAAGAGGAAAATAGAAATAATAACAAACCATGGTGCCTTGTACAGATTGCACAATTTTTCATTCGGACCATTGGATAGGTTATTTTATTGTAATAAAAACATCTGATTATGCGTGAAATACTCAAATACGTATTACTATCTACTCTGCAAAAGAAAACAATACGAACATCTTTTCTTCGTCATGCTAGTTCATGTCAAGTCTAGTATAAACTGTTTCTGTCAATGTTCGTCTGATGCTACATGTCATGCAACATTAACTTCTGCTGATTGAAATCCTGTCGTTTTAAATGCTGAATATTCTACGTAAGAAGGACAGAAACGCAATAAAGGCCTTCACACAAAGAGATGAATGGCCAAAGAAACATACGTATTGAAGAAATTTAATATACACTCTTTCGTGTACAATATTTTATGAAAATGGTATGTTTTTCATTTCGATTTTATTACTTGCCACTTGTTCACGAGTTCATCGTTTACCATAGTGTTACCTTGATCTCAGGTAACCAGCTGAGCAACGAAGAGATTTTATATATGGTTATAACATACACATATGAATGGCGTTGTCCAGGTTTCACAAGGCAAGAAAGTTCATACACATGTGAGAGAAGTATATCCTTACAAATCTGTTGCATACATTCATAACTTAATGAGAATTAGTTTTGATGGAAATTCTGACCAAGTAATTTAATGACAAGAACTCGTGTCTTTCGTATGTGGTAAAATAGCAATACTGATGATTCTAGAGACCATGTTATATTGTTTTAGGTAGTTATTGGAACGTATGCTATTAGTTACATACGCAGCGTATATGCATTTCTGATGATAGGCAAGTTAACAACATGCCTTTGTACTAAAGCTTCAACGGAACTATTAAAGACCATCATAAGTGACAGGAACTCATAATAGTAACCTAATCATACAGTAGCTGTAAGGGTGCTTAAAGAATGCGATTCCCACCTGTCAAATATTAATTATAAAAATGGAAATAGATAAGATTAACCGAGAAAGAAAGTAACGTTCCACCAGAAGATCAGTTTTTCATTCGGCCTACCCAAGAAAGTAATATTTCAAAAACTTCAAATGGCGGCTTCCACTTACACGACAACATTAAAAAGGCGAAGTTGCATCCTCCAGCAGTGAAAGTTGCTATTTTTCTTACCAGATATTGAAAGAACAGTGATAAGCTAAAATAAAAAATGTTTAAAAATATCAATCTGTCACGACAGTTTGAAATCACCTGTGTGAACAGAGCTTACTAAACCTACAGAATTACCTTCTTCCATGTATTGAATATACAGTACATTTACAGCTAGCATATACATGTACATGTATACGGTATGATGACATCGTAAAATAAAAATGTACATGATTCAATTTGTTACGTATGGGCTCATTCAAAGTAACACAAAGAAAGAGTGAAGACAACAAGCTTTGTAAATTTTAACAAAAATAAATTTTATTTCCCTAGAAAACACGGAGAAAAGGTAAATATATCAAACAAGACTTACGATTTACGAAGAAGATCCAAAAAATTGTTCTAAATTTGTGAAAACACATAAGTCCTGTGAATAAACAGTTCTAAATTGATACAGTCTGAATCTCAGTTCCGTTCCAAGATGGCGGATGATGACGTCAGACGAAGGCTAACACAGAATGTCCAGAATTTTCACTGTAAAGCACAATTTGTATTGTTCTGTTCCGATTTAGAAATAATTTCATCAAATGTCTTTGTCCAAAGCCAGTAGCGTTGTTCTCCAGGGAAAATAATTATTTAGAAAGTAGATGAAATACAGCTACCACCACTAACAACACACATGTTGTTCCTAACACGTACGAATGAACAAACACCTCTTTCCAGCACAGAAATACCTTTTCCTTAAGGTATTAGAAACTCTGTAAGATGTTATGATGTGACTCTCAAGTATAACTGACTACGATTATGACCACGACTCTATGACTGACTAAACATTTCTTACAGGTAACTGAGCATTTAAAATAAGCTAATGCGTCATTACATGTACACATGCACGAAAAACACATGTGATTTCGCAATCCATCTGGACATTACGAAAACCTAAACAAGTATCAGCCAATCATTTACACACCTACTGCTGAATGTTTACTTGCTACACAAAACCCGTCATACAAAAATCGTGCTTACACGAGTCACATTTACGTTTTAAATAAATACGATGTTTCTAACAAACTATTAGACCTTGCTAACATAATCATCACCATAATAATAATAACTTTTAGTGATATAAAAATAAAATAAAAATGAAACAAAGAATTAGAAGAATTTAAATTTTAACACATATGTAATTTAACTACAGGGTCGTAACACTTTCCCCCATAAAGAAAAAAGAAAGATTTATGTAATAAAGCTTTCTTTTTTACCAGATGTAAATTATACATGAGGTAAAAAAACATTTACATAAGAAGAACTCTTATGAATCTACACAAAGGTGTATATGAAAATGACATTTCTATACACGGGAAAGTGCATCTGCAATTAAATTATCTTTTCCATTAATGTGCCTGATGTCAAGATTGTACTCTTGCAAAAATAACTCCACCTCAATAGTCTTTGATTCTTATTTTTCATTCTGCTGATGAAAGTAAGGGGGTTGTGATCACTAAACACAACAAGCGGAGAAGGAGCCGAGCTAACAAACTTCAAAATGCTGTAGTGCTAGCATTAAAGCCAAGCATTCCTTCTCGATTGTTGAGTAGTTTCTTTGGTGTTTATTTAATTTCTTAGAGAAGTAACACACTGGGTGTTCTACACCATTTTTGTCATCTTGAAGCAAAACTGCTCCAACCCCAACATCACTTGCATCCACAGACAGTTTGAAAGGTTGACTGAAATCTGGAGCTGTTAAAACTGGTGCACTTTTAAGTATGGCTTTTAATCTATCAAAAGCCTCTTGACATTTTCCAGTCCAAAGAAACTTGTTTTTCTTTCTCAACAAGTTTGTCAGAGGTTCAACAATATCAGAAAAATTAGAACAAAATTTGCGATAGTACCCAGCCATACCCAAAAATCGCATCAGCTGTTTTTTACTGACAGGCACAGGAAATTCAGAAATAGCCTTGACCTTAGCATCTATAGGCTTAATTTGACCATGTCCCACAATATGTCCTAGAAAAGTAACACACGCACGGCAGAACTCACTTTTAGATAAATTAATAGTCAAATTTGCATCCGTGAGTCTGTCGAAGAACTTCCGAATCGTGGCTAGATGTTCTTTCCAGGTGTTGTTGTAGATGATGACATCATCAATATAGGCATCACAATTGTCTAGACCAGAAGTAATCATATTCATAAGGCGTTGAAAAGTACTTGGAGAACCCTTCATCCCAAATGGCATTACTTTATACTGGTCGAGTCCATCTGGAGTCACAAATGCCGAAATTTCTTTTGCTCTTTCCGTTAATGGAATTTGCCAAAAACCCTTCAGAAGGTCGAATTTAGTGACGTATTTGGCATTTCCAATTTTGTCGATACAATCGTCGATTCTTGGCAATGGAAATGAGTCTGTTTTTGTCACACTGTTCACCTTCCTATAATCCGTACACATTCGGAAAGTTTTATCCGGTTTCGGAACAAGAATGCACGGTGAACTCCAATCACTCTTACTGGGCTCTATAAAATCATTTTCCAGTAAATACTGAATCTCTTTTTTCATGTATTCCTGTTTAAAAGGATTCATCCTGTATGGGTGTTGTTTCATGGGTTTCGAATCTACTATTTCAACGTCGTGAAAAATTTTGTTAGTCCTTGTAGGCACGTCTGGAAACAAGTGTTCATATTCAGACAATAATTGTTTAAGTTCAGTTTTTTCTTGATTTTGTAAATGAGAAAGTTTCTGGTCTAGATTTTCCATAACTTCCGAATTCCGAAGACTTGTTGTTCCAAGATTAGTAGAATCCAACTGAATTCCTTCATTCAAATCCTCAGCTGGTGGGACAGGTACTACTAAATTAATTGCATGATTTACCTGGCTATTTCTTTCAATATACTCCTTTAACATATTGATGTGGCACAGTTGTTTTGGTTTTCGCCTATCAGGAGTATTTATAATGTAATTTAAATCACTTATTTTCTTTTCAACCGTGTATGGACCATAATATTTTGCCTGAAGAGGATTTTGTGGAATGGGCAAGAGAGCCAGGACTCTATCATCAGATTGAAAACTCCTATCCCTTGCGTTTTTATCATATCTTAACTTCATCTTTGATTGCGTAGAGTGCAAATTTGCTCTTGCGACCTCACAAGCCTTTGACAATTTAGACTTGAAATCAGAGACATAATCAAGAAGATTAAGTTCTGTTTCTTCATTTGAAAGAAGTTTCTCTTTCAATAACTTTAAAGGTCCACGCACAGTATGTCCAAATACCAGTTCAAAAGGACTGAACCCTAGAGACTCCTGAACGGACTCTCTAACTGCAAACAAAAGTAAATGAATGCCTTCATCCCAGTCTTTACCTGTGTCAAAACAATATGATTTCATCATGTTTTTCAGAGTTTGGTGAAATCGTTCCAAAGCCCCTTGGCTCTCAGGATGATAGGCAGATGATTTGAACTGTTTAATGCCCAATTCATGCATGACTTGCTGGAAAATTCCAGACATGAAATTTGACCCTTGATCCGATTGGACAAATTTGGGAAGGCCAAATTGAGTAAAGAACTTTATCAAAGCCTTTACTATATTTTTGGTTTTAATATTCCTCAAAGGAATTGCCTCTGGGAATCTTGTTGACGCACACATTATGGTCAACAAATATTGGTTGCCTGACTTGGTCTTTGGTAAGGGACCAACACAATCTACCATGATTCTACTGAATGGTTCACCAAATGCAGGAATTGGTTGTAGATGAGCTTTAGGTATCTTTTGATTTGGTTTTCCTACAATTTGACAAGTATGACAAGATCTACAAAACTTGCACACATCACTTTTAATTTTTGGCCAATAGAAGTGAGTCAAGATCTTGTGATACGTTTTATTGATCCCTAAATGACCAGCCATAGGAGTTTCATGGGCCAAACTAAGTATTTCCTGTCTGTAAGGTTTCGGAACCACAATCTGATATTTTACTGACCATTCGTCACTAGCAGGTACCTCAGGAGGTCTCCATTTTCTCATAAGAACTCCATTTTTAATGAAGTAACAGACAGGTACTTCAGTTGCTTCAGTTTCACTAACGGCCCGCTGAAACAAACAGGAGATCTCAGGATCCTTCTCCTGTTCGACGACAAGTGATTGTCGTTTATCACCCTGATCAGATAAAAGAGAATGAGTATTCAAAAGAGGATCACTATGATCAATACCTTTTGACTGATCCAAATTAGAAGTGAAAGTGACCTCATCAAAAGCCTGACCAATACATGTGTCAGCTAAAGGAATACATTCCTTATCAAAATCATTCTCAAGAGCTTTCTTTGCCATAGCTCTGGTAACTGCACAAGCTGGGAATAAATCAGGGATTTCTTTTTCAAGAGGATCAACTTTCTGATCCAAAGAAGGCTTGTCAGTTACAAGTGGATTAACGACAACCGTGTCTCCAGCTAAGTCATCGCCTAGAACAAATGAATGCCCTCAACGGGTAAAGTAGACACTATCCCGACTGTCACAGGTCCTGAAACTAAGTCTGATGACAAATTAACAGAATGGAGAGGAACATTAACAAAGCCGCACTATACTCCCTGAATGAGAACACTCTCATTAGAACAGGTCTTCTCAGAAGAAGGCAAAATACCTGAAACTAAAAGACTCTGAGAAGCTCCTGTATCCCTCAAAATCTTAATAGGGATAGGATTGGCCAAATCACCCAAGAGTGATATAGAACCCTTCGACATGAATGGTTCAAAAGTCTCCGTAACACAATCAGACTGAGGTTTTTCAAACCCAACAAATGTATTGTTTTCAATACATGACCGTGACCTTGACCTCTTAGAAATAAGAGCATTTGGGATAGGTCTATCTTGATTCTGATGCCTCCTTTTCAATTTGAAGCAATCAGAAATGACGTGTCCTTTTTTCTTACAATAGGTACACGTAGGTAGAGACAAGGATTTTGAATCAAGTCTCTCAGAGGCTTGATTTTTAGAACATGTGCCAGATTGAGTTTTACTGGAGTCGTATTTGGTTGAAACACCTTTCTATCAGTAGACTGCTGAGTGAAAGATTTGCTTACAGCAGGAACTTTATGAGTTAAGGAATAATCAGCAGCAATAGCAGCTTTTTACAAGGTTTCAAACTTATGCTCTTCAAGATGATTCTTAATGTCACTATGGACACAGTTCTTGAACTCTTCAAGTAATATTAATTGTTCAAGACTTTCAAAATCATGTTCGATTTTCTTGGCTAAGCACCATCTTTTGAATAACTGTTCTTTTTCTCTAGCAAATTCAACATAAGTTTGTCTAGCATCTTTCCTGTAGTTTCTGAACTTTTGCCGATAAGCCTCAGGGACTAATGCATAACCCTTCAAGATGCATTCCTTAGCCAAATCGTAATCAGAACTTTGTTGTACTGACAGAGATATATAGATATCTCTGGCCTTGCCATAAAGTACACTCTGCAATAATTGAGTCCAATACTCTCTTGGCCATTTCGAATTCTCAGCAACTTTTTCAAAAAGAATAAAATCTTTGTCTACTTCCTTTTCGCTAAAAGGGGGAACTAACATGACATTTCCTAAAATGTTAAAATTTGAATTTGCACGAGAAGTGGAATCGTGCCTGTCACTTACCAGCTCCAACTCTTTCATTCTAAGTTGAAATTCTTTATCTTTTTCCCTTTCCTGTACACGCATTTGTTCTTTTTGTAATTCAATTTGTTCCTTTTGTAATTCTATTTGCCTTTCTTTTTCCCTTTCTTCTATTTGTCTTTGTTTTTCCCTTTCTTCTAATTGCATTTGTCTTTCTTTTTCCCTTTCTTCTAATTGCATTTGTCTTTCTTTTTCCCTTTCTTCTAATTGCATTTTCATTTGTTCATTCTGACTCTGAAGCTCGAGCTTCCTTAACTCTATTTCCATTTTTTTTATTTTTATTTCTAATTTCTTACTGTCAGAGTCTGTCATAGACTTACTGACAGATGCCAAAACACTTTGGTCAAAAACATTCTTTTCTACCAAATGTTGAACTAAAATTTTCTTGATTTCTTGTTTTGTCAAGGAAGCTTTTGCATCAGAAAGATCGTACTTTCTGGCAAGTTCAAGCAACTCATCCTTCTTCAGACTATCCAACTGTTGTTGAGTTGGACTAGAAAGAAAACTCTCCACTTTTGACATTCTTAAAGCCTGTTGTTTTCATTAAAATTTCAAATAAAATGAACTAGGGAATTTCAATTTCAATTTTTAGCCAATTTCATATATCAGCTAATTTCATAGATCAATCCTGGACGAGCAACCCAATTTCTTTATGTTACGTTTCGGCTCGTTCAAAGTAACACAAAGAAAGAGTGAAGACAACAAGCTTTGTAAATTTTAACGTAAATAATTTATTTCCCTAGAAAACACGGTGAAAAGGTAAATATGTGAAACAAGACTTACGATTTACGAAGAAGATCCAAAAATATGTTCTAAATTTGTGAAAACACATAAGTCCTGTGAATAAACAGTTCTAAATTGATACAGTCTGAATCTCAGTTCCGTTTCAAGATGGCGGATGATGACGTCAGATGAAGGTTAACACAAAATGTCCAGAATGTTCACTGTAAAGCACAATTTGTATTGTTCTGTTCCAATTTAGAAATAATTTCATCAAATGTCTTTGTCCAAAGCCAGTAGTGTTGTTCTCCAGGGAAAATAATTATTTAGAAAGTAGATGAAATACAGCTACCACCACTAACAACACACATGTTGTTCCTAACACGTACGAATGAACAAACACCTCTTTCCAGCACAGAAATACCTTTTCCTTAAGGTATTAGAAACTCTGTAAGATGTTATGATGTGACTCTCAAGTATAACTGACTACGATTATGAAACACGACTCTATGACTGACTAAACATTTCTTACAGGTAACTGAGCATTTAAAATAAGCTAATGCGTCATTACATGTACCCATGCATGAAGAACACGTGTGATTTCGCAATCCATCTGGACATTACGAAAACCTAAACAAGTATCAGCCAATCATTTTCACACCTACTGCTGAATGTTTACTTGCTACACAAAACCCGTCATACAAAAATCGTGCTTACACGAGTCACATTTACGTTTTAAATAAATACGATGTTTCTAACAAACTATTAGACCCATGCAAACATAATCATCATAATAATAATAACTACATTTAATGATGTAAAAATGAAATAAAAATGAAACAAAGAATTAGAAGAATTTAAATTTTAACACACATGTAATTTAACTACAGGGTCGTAACACATTGGTGTTGTTTGTCATCAGTTTGGTTTTTTTGGCGCTAATATCCATACTGTATGCTGTGGAGGTTGTGTTGAGGCATTCAGCCAAGTCAGCCAGTTCTTTTTCATCTCCTGCTAAACCATCAATATCATCTGCGAAGTGAAGGCTTGTGATTGTTCTTCCTCTGATGCTGACAGTGCCCTTGTGGTCATGCAAGGCATCCTCCATGATCCTTTCCAGGATAATCTTGAAGAGTGTAGGTGACAGTATACATACCTGTCTGACTCCAACTGTTGTTTGAAACCAATCTCCTCTGCTGCCATTGATAAGGACAGCACTGGTGGCTTTGTCATAGAGGTGCTCAACAACCTGCACCAGGTTTGAGCTGATGTTATACTTCCTCATAGTTGCCCATAAGGCTGCATGCCATACCCTATCAAAGGCCTTTTTGAAATCTATTAAGACGTGGTATAGATTCTGCTGGTGCTGAAGGTATTTCTTGCAAAAGAGTCTGAGATTGAAGATTTGTTCTGTGGTGCTTCTTCCTGCTCGGAAGCCTGCCTGCTCTTCAGCAATAATTTTCTCTGCTTGAGGCTTTAGTCTGTTGAGAATTATCTTCAGCATGACTTTGCTCGGGTGACTGATCAAACTGATGGTTCTATAGTTTTGGCACTGCTGTAGGTTTCCTTTCTTGGGGAGCACGATGACCAAGGATTGTCCATGTGGTGGACCATTTTCCTGTCTGCCATATCTTGTTGCAGATTGTTCTTAAGACTATGACTATCTCTTCTCCTCCTGCTTGAATGAGCTCTGCTGGTATGTTGTCAAAGTTGGCTGATTTTCCTTTCTTTAGTGACCTAACTGCAATTTCTACTTCTTCACAAAGAATGGGATTGTTACTACATCAGGTTTTAGTGATCACAAAAGCAGTTTTACACTGTCACCTAGAAATAGAGTAAAACTACTACATGGGTTTGGGAGATAGCAATATAGTATTGTTACTAAAGCAGATTTTAGTGATTGCAAATGATATTTTCACTGTCACCGGGAAAAAGCATAATATTACTACATGGGTTTGGGGGGGGGGATAGCTAAGAATTGTTATTACATTAGGTTTTGGTGGTCACAAAAGCAGTTTTACAATGCCACCTGCAAATTGGGTAATGTTACTACTTGTGTTTGGAGGATAGCTATGTAGTATTGTTACTACATCAGGTTTTGGTGATTACAAATCAGTTTTACACTGTCATCTGGAAACAGGGTATTATTACTACATGGATTTAGGGATCAATGTAGTATTATTATTACAACAGGTTTTGAAGATTATAAAATCACCATTTACCTTGAAAAAGAGCAATGATACTATTGGTACGTGGGTTTGGTGATAGACAATGTAGTATTCTTACTGCATCAAATTTTGGAGATCACAAAACCAGTGCCTGAACATAGGGTAATGTTACTATATGGGGTGGGGGTGGGGGAGTAGCTATGTAGTATTGTTACTACATCAGTTGTAGTATTGTTACTACATCAGGTTTCAGAGATCACAAAACCAGTGCCTAGACATAGGGTAATGTTACTACATGGGTTTGGGGGATAGCTATGTAGTATTGTTACTACATCAGGTTTGGAGATCATAAAATCAGTGTTTGGAAATAGGGTAATATTACTACATGGGTTTTGGGGGATGACTATGTAGTATTGTTACTACATCAAGTTTTGGAGGCCACAAATCAGTGCCTTGAAATAGGGTAATGTTACTACATGTGTTTGGGGGATAGCAGGAGAGCTACATAGTATTGTTACTACATCAGTTGTAGTATTGTTACTGCATCAGGTTTTGGAGATTACAAGATCAGTGCCTGGAGATAATGTTACTACATGTGTTTGGGGGGATGCTATGTAGTATTGTTACTACATCAAGTTTTGGAGATCTCAAAACTTCTGTGCTTGTAAATAGGGTAATGTTACTACATGGGTTTGGAATAAACATGTAGTATTGTTGCTAGTAAAATTCCTTTAAAAAGGACAAGCAAGCAATTCCTTTTTTATTCTGACAGCCATTACAATATGTCAGCAAATGTTGAGTGTTAAATTGGCCCCATTGGCCTTCTGGCTGTAAAATTAATGTAGACAATGTCATGACTAGAGTGTATTTAATCATACACTAGTTAATACTAGAAGTTGTTCCTGTAGGATCCATGCAGTGCATTGTATTTTCTAATACTGAGCAGGAAAAGTAATCAGGAAGTATATTAAATACTAGTAGCATTATAACCTGCCTCAAGTAAGTTCTACACATTTCATAATTATCTCTGAATATTAGCATGGTTCTCTTTAAGATTTTACACATTACCAGGTCTTCCATGTGTTTTCATTAATCCATTCACTCAGTGAGTATCAACATTATCATATGATATATACTTACTTATAAGTCGAGTCAAACTGCAAACAACATAGAACATAGACCATGATCTGCCATAGCATAATGCACCTAAAGACCATGGTATATGTTTGTTCCAAGATTTCTCCTCAGATACTGCACAGACCCAGATCCGCTGGCACATTATGCAACAGCATATCTGGGTCTGTGCAGTTTATAGTCAGACTCAGCTTATAAGCAAGTATGTGGGGTAATTGAATAAAAGTTTAAAATAATATTAAAAAATGCTACTCCGTCTTAAAAGGAACTATAAACCACTGCTATGAGAGACCATCTGTCTCAGACCAGAACCTCAATGCATGGATTTATTGATTATATAGTTTGATGACTTGTCAAAAGAGACCGTTTGTCTTGAGAGACCATGATATTTGGAAGTAGTCTTTCAAGAGAGGTCATATTGTATTAGAAATTCTGAATCTGAAGAGTCAACCACCCATACTAGTGACTACACTGAGGACTATCAAACACAACAGTGGGAAAGGGGAGTGAAAAAAATTGCATTTTTTATAGAAGACAATGAAATAAAGCTCTTTTCCCAAAACCGCATCAGGCACAAGGCCTAATAATCCTGCTGATGTCATCATTCATGATTCCACATTATGAAAAAAAATTGTCAGCTACAGGAAGAGAAATATAGCAATAAATTATTTGGTGCATTCTTGACCATTTACTGTGAAATTGTGGTAACATACAGTGAGAAGACCACATGAATGTATGCAAAATAAATTTTGTTGTGTTTTGTGGGTTTAATGCCAGTTTTCAGCACATGATAGGCTATACATGACAGTATGTTTGGTGGAGGAACAGCCTGGGAAGAACCTCCAACCGATGAGAAGCTGCTGGAAGCTTTCTCACATACCCATGTTTGAACTGAAACTCGATCTCCCAGAGACAGAGATGAGATGTGAGTGACATGTAAAGATAAATGCCTTAGACTACACAGCCACCTGGGGTCCCACCAAATGTATTCAAACCTGGGGTCCCACCAAATGTATTCAAACCCCACCAAATGTATTCAAACACAGCATTTTTGTACTAAATTTGTATTACAGGCATCTTTCTTAGTTGAGGTGGCATATTGAATCTTGTCAACATAAAAGTGTAAATCTCTGTGTCAGAACTGGTCATTATATCAACTGTTTCCATAATATAGAGAGAGGACTTTGCAGATGAGAAATTTTTTAATAAAACTGAATTAGGGCACTTCTAATTGAAATGCACTTGCCTATATATTAAAACCGGGCATTGCATATTAACTTTTCAGAGAGAGTCATGCCTATTCTACTTTGCCTCAGTTTCATAGTCCTAATAAAAACTGGTCATTGAAGTTTTTCAGCTATTGTATTTAGCTGCTTTTCTCTGTAACTTTTGCATATAGAAAGACAGAATTTAATGACTGTATTTGAGGAGCACTGTACACTGTTAACAAGAGTAGTTCATGGTGACCTTTCTATGCTTCACTGATGATTTTAAGTTGTCACAACTGGGTTTATATCTTGTTGTTTCTTTTGTGAATTTAAATATTAATTTGTGGTACACTTGCATATAGCCATAAAATGATAATTGTCTGAACTCAGAATGTATTAATATCCATTATGTTGTGTTTTTCAGGTATGGAGAGTGTAACTTATTACCCAATACTGTCCGTCGTAGCTGGAATCCTCATTTACCTGATTCTCAAGACAGACCATGCCAGGTAGCTTAGATTATTTCTGCCTTCTCAACATAAATAGATAGTAAGAATTCTATCATCCCAGTCATAGTGGCAGCAGTGTCAAAATATTGAAGATTTTGTTTTAAATCTGCATGCCCTATATGATTGCACATTCTTCAATTAACACAAAGTATTCTCACATTCTTATATTTGTATGATCATGTTTTCTTGTGCAGAACTCTGGTGCAAGATAGCTCTGTCCTACCTCACACATGACCTTTGTTCTGACCTGTGGACTATTTTGAACATCTACTGCATACAAAGTATCAAATACTTCCTAATTTCGATTGTTATTTGAACATTTTTCCACAGTGATCAAGATGAACATTATTGCAACACATTTACATGCTCCAGTGAACTATGGTTGAAGTTAAAGTGTTCCACAAACAGGACATTTCACATTGGCCTTCATACATGTACAGCTTCTTGAATGTAATTTCAAGTAAGAAAAAGCCATTGTTGTAAAATGTTAATGTTTAAAATCTTGCCATTGTTACTGAGGAGTAAATAAGGTCTGGATCAAAGTTGAATGGAGGACTATTTAAATGTTAGTTGTTTGTCTCAATTCATCTTATGGGCTTCATTTTTTAACCTGCTAACATTTGTACTATTGCACAAGCTATCTGCATTACATAGTTCAGATTCTGTGTATTGACTTATCACAGCCAATTTTAGCCACTATACTTTGAAAGCTATAATGTGTTCAGATGTCGTTTAAAGTTTACACGGAATTATTCATTGTAAACCTAACTTTTTACACTCTGCTTTAAAGTAAAGAAATTTTCAGTGGATGTTTTGCTGTTTGAAAGTTACATCAGTATTTCCAGTACACCATTTTTATTTCAACCCTAATTTTTTATTCAGAAATGTGAGAAAAAGAATCTTTCATTATGCTTCAGTGTAGGATAAAAAAATTCCACCTTCAGCAAAGTTTTGTGTCAGACAACAGCATGGAGTATATCAGTCACTAAAGTCTTATTTGTATATCCTAAATTCATGAAAATATAATAATCTTTTCCAGGTATACCTACTTTATGATTTTTCAGAACTAATGCTTCATGGCTGATCATTTAGTAAATAGAACCAATATTGTATTTCTTTTAATTTTACATTTGGAAAATCTTAGTAGTTTTTTTTTAAATATTCCCAGTGTTATCTCTTCTAAGCCATGTATTGATTAAAATTTTCACTTGTCCAGTGTGACTGCTCTGGTGGCCTAGTGGTTACAGCATCCACCTCAAATATGGGAGGTCATGGGTTCTAACCCGGGCCGAGTCATACCAAAGACTTTTAAAAATGGTACTATCAGCTGCCTTGCTTGGTGCTCAGCATTAAGAGGTTAGTATTAGGACTGGTCAGCCTGGTGTCAGGATAATGTGACTGGGTGAGACATCATGCTACATGTCTGCGGCATGATACTGTAGTGCTAGACATCACTATAAACTGCCAAACTGTAGGCATTGTAGCGATATGACTGAAAACTTGTTAAAAGCTATGTTAAAAATCCAGATCTCGATCTCTCTCATACACACACACACACACACACACACATAATCAATGCATTGATAGAGTAAAATACTAATGTGTAATTCATAATCTTTGTAAATATTTCCATTCAGTTCCTCCACACTGTGCTTCAACACATGGTACTTAGTCTGTAATCATCCCCAGTACATGTACTTTTATACTTTTGATTAATATTAATTATCCCTATATAGTTTGTACACCTATTTTGCCACATGTTGGCTTAGGGTTGTATAAGAGGCCCCAAGTGCCTTCCAACATGTCTTCAGAGGTAACTAAAGCAACATTTTGCCATGGGATGTGTCCTATGATGTTCCTCCAGCTGTGAAGTCTTCACCATTTTATAGAGTTTCATTTGTGTCATGAAGTGGACTTGGTATTGTAAGATTGTACCCCTTGATGTCCAGCTTATTTTGTGCGCTGTTTTAGGAATAAGTAAACTTACTTCATCATTGTATAGTCAGGATTGTGCTGATGTGCCTTTAAATCCTATGTACATATTTTTACCCCCATGACTACATTATTTAGTGATTATTTAACTAATCAGGCTATAGTCAACTTGTTCATTTCTTTTTACTGTTTTCTTTTTTGCATGATAACTTGTTTTAGTTTGTTATATGACAGTTCTTTTTAGTAAAATAATACACAATTCACAATTTAGTAAATGTTGCTTAAAGAAGAAAAATTGTTCATACATTGTAATATTTTGTGATCTTCTCTATACTAGATATAACTTATCAGAACTATTCAACATTTAGTCAAATAATTAAGTTTATTACCCATTTTGTTCATTTTTGGTTGCTATTCATGTCAGTTTTGGTTCATTCAGTTTTGCTCCTTTTTATGTTATGTATTTGGGCATGTTTTGCTTCAGTCATATTCTTGAGATGCCCCCCTCCCCCCCTTCCCAGTATGACCTATTGATCTTTGCTAGAAAATGAAAATAGCGTTAAGAGAGCAAAGACTTGCATGCAAGTGAACTAAATTAAAAACAGTACATAGAAACGGTGCATTTTAGTGTCCCTAATTTTAAGGTGTTTAAAAATTATCAAAAGTATTCAGACTGTCTCTGACATGGAATAGGGTATGGACTGTTTCTCTTCAGCTTCTAACAAAAACAGTAAATATCAAGAAGACAGAGGTGATGCACCAACCTGCACCAGAAAGTTTTAAATAGAACCTAGCATCACAGTAAATGGTCAAACCCTCATGACAGTGGACAAGTTCACCTATCTCAGAAGAACACTGTCATTTACATCGGTGATGAAACCAATGCCAAAATTGCTAAAGCAAGTATGGCTTTTGGCAGACTATGCTCAGTTGTGTTGGAGTGCAGAAGCATCAGTCTACAAACAAAACTTAAGGCCTACAAAGCCATTATGTTGCCATCCTTTCTGCATGCATGTGGAACCTGGATGGTGTACAGACTCCATGCCAAGAAAATGAATAATTTTCACATGGGCTGCTTGAGAAAACTGATGTTGATAAGATGGCAGGACAGGGTCCCAGTCACTGAGGTTCTCACATGGGCAGGCATTCCGAGCATCCACACTCTGCTGATGAAATCATAGTTGAGATGGACATGCCATAATACCAGGATGTCAGAAGAGGGATTGCCAAAGATCTTCTGTGGTGAAAGCAAGAAATGCTTCAAAAGATTCCCTCAAGTGATCCTTAAAGTACTTGAATGTTAATCCCTAGTCTTCAGAAGATCTCACACAGGATCACTCCACCCAGTGCAGTGCCATCCATACTAGAGCTACAGACTTAAAATGGCGGTAGTGCAGAAGTGCAAGCGGTGTAAATGTCAGAACTGCAACACTTCCTCTATGGCAGTTTGTAGTGATGTCTAGCACTAGGGCATCATTCCACAGACATGTGGCATGATGTTCCACCCAGTCACATTAACCTGACACCAGGCAGACCAGTCCTAACACTAACCTCTTAATGCTGAGTGCCAAGTGAGCAGCTGTTAGTACCATTTTTAAAAGTCTTTGATATAACTTGGCTGGGATTCGAACCCACAACCTCCCACATCCGAGGCAGATGCTCAGACCACTAGGCCACTGGAGCAGTCTTACGATTAACTACTCACTCTTTAAAAGCAGTGGTTATGAATGTATATTCATGTAACTCAGAGGATTATTATGTGTCTTTATCTGTTCTGAAAACACTGTACAATACAGATAATATCATAAACAGAGAATGATAGATCCTCTCACCTTCTTTTACTGTGACATATCAGGCACATCAATTGTCTATAGTTATGTAGTAGCTGGGATGAATGGGGTTTTTGTCTTTCAAGAAGTTACTTGCATGTTAATGTTATAGTTATTATAAAGGTTCATATATTGTTTGTTGCTTCATTTTACAGTTATTTAAACCCAAACACCAAGATGAAAGTGCCACTGTCAGAGATCTTGTCAGTTCACCATAGCACATTACTTTATATGTTTTGTTTATCAGGTTACTGTAATCATATATATTGTGGATGAATTAAACCTTGGGCCTTTGTCTCTAGATAAAATTTATTCTGTGTCTGGATGAGTTAATTCTGTCTTTTGATTGACTGGTATATATGTATTCTATATTTACCCAAGACCTGATCAGATTTGCTTAAGTCATTACTACAAGTATCATGGGAATATGAAGCTGAAAGTAAACTCATATTAACTGTTATAGTCTATAGGCTTCCACTAAAAACAACATTTTACTTGATCAAAAATTTGGATGCTTATTTAATTTTTTCCACCACTATCCAGCGGTATGTGGGTATGATCTAGTACTATTATGAAGAAAATAAGCTTTCTTAAAACAAAAAATTATTCTTAAAATTGTTATCCATATATCTGATGGAAAGGAGCAGTATTTGAAAACTGTATTTTCATATTGCATCCAGTACGTAGGAAGAGATTATCCTGATCTTAATTCCTAATCTATTATGAAACAGTAAACATTTATAGAAATTATTCAATAGGTCAAATTTGATAAACTGAAGCAAATTCAGGATAAAAATTGTTCTCTATTAATCTTTTTAGATGAATCTATTTGGTATGCTTATTAACACTGTGTGTGTGTGTGTGTACTATAATAATGAATTATCTCAAGTACTTACCCAAACAACAAGTTTCTAAGTAATTTTGTGGCTTTTTTAAATTCTTAAAATAAAAATTAGCCAATTTATAGTTTCAATAAGATGACTATTATAGGCTTCTTTACACTACAATTTTTACATGACATGTCTTTACCTAAACATTGCCTTTCTTGGGGAAAACAGACACTTCATTTGTACAGTCAGTATGCTTGAATTAGCTTTTTAAACAGTAAGAAACCTCAGTTTTTAGATAGGGGGATCATTGCCATTGACCACAAAAAGCAAGTGATCATTAGTACATGACTTTTACAGAGGAAATATCATGGAGTGAAATGGGAATAGCAGTTGAGACCATTTGACTGTTATATATAGGTAACTGTTAGACCAGATTTGACAAATCAGGGTCTATGTTTGTTCTACTGATAAGTTCTGATAAATGGTATAGACCCATTACTGCAGGCACATTATGATATGGCAGATCTGGGTGTATGCAGTTTGAACCTGAATCTGACTTACAAGTCAGTATCTATTAAATTTGGTGATATCCTGACCCAGGTTTCACAAAAATTCTCAAATTTCTTCTCAGATTAATTTTCTGCATTATTTTGCTTACAGTGGGATACTTCATGCAATATTAATTTCAGAGGTTGAGCTATTGGACAGGATAGAAATTTGCTATTTTGTTTTGAAACTTTACACATTGAAACATTTTAAATCTTAGAAGAAAAAGAGTAAAATCCTCAAAATTTCTTTCGAAAATAAGCTAATCAAGACTTATTTTGAAAATATTGAAGATCTCGTGCCTGTGTTTTAATTCTTGATGCATGCTGAATATTCTATGAAAATAATTGTTTCTAACCTGGCAATAATAAAAAAAAAAAAAAAGATTTAAAAAATTTCAGTTTGAAGAAGTTTTGAGATGTTTAGTGAATTATGGCTTATTCATCTTTTAGGAGATATAATGCCTGTTAATAAATTTATATTTTGATAAAATTCATAGCATGGATCTGAAAATATTATTTAACAAAAGTTTTATGGTTGTTGTTCTGTTTGCAGCCAGACTCAAGCCACCGTTGCCTTATTGTCTGACCATAGTTTTCATTTAAAGACATTGGAATTTATGCTGGGTGCCAAGGTCCAGAGTGAAAAGCCCATAGACAATATAGACAGTCTAAAGGACAGGGTCTTTGACTTTCGTCATTGTGAGTATTGTTGTCAAGATTGTCATATGTATCTTTGTCCAATGATACACACTTAACTCCATTCATTTTCTCTTTCCTATGTTTGCTTCAGAGGGATATTAGCAAATGCTATCCATGGTGTGGGTTAATTTTTGGGATTTGGATGTAAGAAGAAACAAATTGGTGCCTAGCAGCTAATTGCTGTCATACATACCACATTTCCAGTATCAGAGTTTGTTTGTTTATAGTTAAATGCCACAGCATACCATCTAAACTCGCTTTTAAGTCAGGTTCAAATGCAAACTGCACTGACCCAGATCTTTTCTGTTGCATAATGCACCTGCAGATCTGGGTCTGTGCCATTTGTTAGTAGCACAAACAACATATACCCTGGTCTGCAAGCGCAATATACTGTGGCATATCAGGATTGTAGTTGTTTGCAGTTTGACTTGACTTACAAGCGAGTATATATGGTATTTCATTGACAGGACTTGCTGTTGTAATCTTGTGTCTTATTAAAGATTTATGTGGTGAAACCTCATTTATGTTGAAATCCTTCATCTGAATTATAATGTAACCTCCCATAATGCTCACCTCCCTTTACAATGGCCTCTCATATCCAGTCAGATTGTGATTTTTTTTTTTTTTCCTCCTGCATTTTTAATAAATTTCATGTCTTTACCTTTTATTTTTTATAGTAATACATCTTCATACCAGTGGAGCTCTGGTTAAAGACACTGTATTTGTGTATTTTTCATAGACAAATAAACTGAATACAAAAATATTTTTTCATTCACAAATGTACTCAAATTATCCAAAACAATTTCATTTTTATCATTTTGTCCAAAGATGACATGATATTGCCTCTGTTATAAGAATAGTTCATAGCATGTTCAAGCAATATAAACTATGCCCTTGGATCAAGTTCCAGATGCTTCATGCAGATTTGAAATAATAGGAATTGATCTTTGTGAGATTGCTAGAGTGCACGACAAGAATCGATTATATACCTATCAATTTTCTACTCAGGAATGAGCAAGAACTTTACCATCAAATTCCCAAGGTAGAAAATTGATACTGTCATTTTCTGATTCCTTATTACTGTACTCTACAACAAGGCTGGAACTACCTTTTCCTCATTGTTTCCTGGTTACAGCTGAACGAGTATGAATAACTATGCTATAGCCCCACTTGATGTACAAATGGAAATGAGTAGCATTCTATTGAACGGATCTGTATCATTAAATTCTTATCTTGCTGTAAATAACTGTCAAAATAATGCTGTCATTTCTATGCCAAGTCCCCACTGGAGTCTCTCACAATGTTCCACCAGAAATAGTTCAAATACTATCATTGGGGCTTTGGAGAGAAACTTTCCAAGTTATTCAACTGGTTATATCTTCCATGAAGCAAAATT
The DNA here is from genome assembly GCA_016617855.1 of Megalonaias nervosa. Lineage (NCBI taxonomy): Eukaryota > Metazoa > Mollusca > Bivalvia > Unionida > Unionidae > Megalonaias > Megalonaias nervosa. Next base: position 36,037 of record JAECUM010007182.1, on the reverse strand, counting down.
TGACAACTGCACAATAACTGCAAATCACATATATGGGTCTGCTTTAACATTAGTAAACAAACTTGTTATTAACAGTAATAGTAGTGAAAAATAGTGAATGTTGCTACACAAGCATTATGCATAAAATTGATGTCCATGTGCATATCAGCTTTTCAGAACCAAAAAATTCAGTTTATGACTTACAATGAAATTTGTACCAGAAAGTATACAAAAATATAATTATGATAATAATTTCATTTTGATTGCCAGATCAAATCCGGATCAGGACTCGACGATCTGCAACTTGTAATGATCCAGATTTTATGATGCTGACAACTCAGCATGATCTATTAGTCAATAATAATAATAATAATAATAATAATAATAATATATATATATATATATATATATATATATATATATATATATATATAAGTGGATATTTTTTGGTCTTGTTTTACTGAACATGTATTCTGAATCTTAATGGGCTATTTTATGAAAACCTCAAAACATAAACTACCTTATATACTCCCTTATAAGATAAGACCAACCACAGACTGCACAGACCTAGATCTGCCATCATATAATGGACTGGCAGGTCTGGGTCTGTGCAGTTTGTTAGGAGTAATCAGTACAACAAACAACATACACCCTGATCTGCATTCCCATTATGCTTTGGTAGATCTTGATCTTTGTTGTTTGCCATTGGACTCAACTAATAAGTGAGTACAAATGGTACACTACCAGACAGTCTTAATCATTCCTTTATAAATGCATTGTAAGAGATATAAGAGTTAGTGACCAATATTAAATATGGATGCATTCAAGGATGCAGCTTTCAGGGATCAAATACTATCACTTAAAATGTGCATGGAATATCTGAAACTGGAACCAAAAGCATAGCTTATATGTATCAAACACACCATTATACAGCATGGACATGTGTTTGCAGTGGAAGCAATATGCTGACAGCTTTGGACTAAATGCTTAAATTTAAATAGTTTTGCATAAATGAGTTCATTGAAAGAATTCTTTATGCATGTTTAGTTGATTTGTCTGCATGAAATAAGCAAATACACGGTTTATCTGAAATAAGCAAATACACTGTTTATCTGCAGTTCTGGAACACTCACTTTAATAGCGCCATATGATTGAATGCATCCTTAATTAATCTTGCCATATGACACATTTTCTGAAGGCATAGTTAAAGTCTCAATGATTAAGACTCAGTCTGGCAGGTCAAGTTAGGTGTTTTGCAGTTTTCACTTACCATTAGATCTCAAAATACATAATTAATGCCAAAAGAAAGAGTAAGATACTAAATTTGTTAAATTACTAAGTAAGAGTTCTGTGCCTAAATTAAGAACATATATATGTACATGAAAGACAGATAATGTGTAAAACATGAAATTTGCTTTCTAACTAATGTTCCAGTTTTTAATAGGATCATTTACTGATTCAAATTGTGTCTTTTTCGTCTTGTAACGTTCTTTTTATAAATTTGTATGTAATATGATGTTAATTTGGACGAATGAGCATGATTATAAGTGTTAAGAATAAATGTATCATGATTTATTTTACTTACAGAAATAAGTATACAAGCTTGCCATCCAGATTGTATCTTGGTTCCCTCTGCAGGCAAAATGGCGTTCTGCACAATACATGTACTTTTTGTAATACATGCTTTTTCAAACTTTATGTTTTGTAGACAAAGAAGTGAATGAAGAGGAGATAAGTGCCTTACAACAGCTGATTTCTCACATTCGGCAGCAGCAGGGGACATTTGTCAGGAAGGAGCAGGTGGTCAAGGATGAGGATATTTGTACCATCTGTTATGCCAATCCTAAAAGTGCTATGTTTCAACCCTGTAGGCACCAGTCTTGCAGGTAAGTTCTAATTTCCTCAATGGTGAATTATATCGTCATTGGATTTTCACCAAAAAAAGACCTTCTTGTGATGTGTAGTTGGTCTTAAATGAAAATTGTGCCAATCTGACCTTGATCATGGGTGCCATGATGGCTGTAGCAACATGGGGTTTCCACTCAAAGACTGCTTTTGATATCTAGTTGGTCCTAAAGGAAAACTGTACCAATCTGACCTTGATTATGGGTGCCATGATGGCTGTAGCAACATGGGGTTGCCACTCAAAGACTGCTTTTAATATCTAGGTGGTCCTCAATGAAAATGTTGCCAATCTGACATACAACATGACTTCCAATGTGTTCTTGAAAATTGTGTTTCTAGATGGTTGTTGTGACTTGGGTTTTCACTAAAAGACTTCTTACGGTATGTAACTGGTCCTAAAGAAAAATTGCCCGATCCACTATGGGGGTCATCTTAATTATCTTGTTATCATTACTTCTTCAGCATAGATTGTTGTAAAGGTATGAGGCTTTCACTTCCCATATTTTCTGGCCTATAAGTCAATGCAGAGCATAAGTTGAATCAGCAAATTATGTAAATTTTCCATTCTTCATCTATATATAAGTCATTGCGGAGTATAAGAGGAGGCCAGATCAATACCTCGGCTTCATCTTTTTCACTTTGTTCCACACAGAATCGCAAATTTTATCCTATCTCTAACTTTGTACATTTTCAGGTCAGGATTGTTAAATGTAATGAAAAGCAACAAATTTGTTCCAAACGAAGTATTTGATTTTAAATGAATTATGTGCTTTTAGTTATATTTAATGATGCTAACCTGAAAATTTATTGAGTTACAGCTAGGATAAAATTTGCAGTGCTGTGTGTAACAATAGTAACATCCAGTTTCATTAATATTTATGGTATCATCATGTGCTATTTCAGATTAACAGCAGTAAGGAAATTACATCACCATTGCTTTTTCTAGTGTTGTTTTGTGAGAGTTTTGCACCTCATGATCAAAATAAAATGTGACCCAATATGAGAGAGATTTCAGCCTTCTTCATGTTATTTTGTCCCTTACTACCCCTGTTTAGCTTTTGTCAAAGAGAGAAAAACAGTGATAAATTAAATAGTAAATTTAACTATTAAAATAATACCATACTCCTAAAGCTAAAGTTTAAATATTCACAATATTTATATCCATATATACTCCTATTAGGTTAAATTCCAAAAATGGCCATTTACCATACTAATTTTCTTTGCAAGTAAAACAACCTCTCCCTTACCAACAAATAAGATATTTTTTGTTTTGTCATTAAATTCATGTACAATCTTCCTGTAGTTGGGCAGAATTTATTTTTGATCTTCGCTCATGCTAGTTTTTACCTTACATTGCTCTGACAGTTCTGTCCACAACCGGGAATGGCCTGGGAGGATATCAGACCTGTTACCCTTAGATTACAAGTATGATATTCAATCAGCTGAGCTGCTGCTGTCTCTTTCATGTATAGTTCATTATAAAAGAAAATGGTTTAGATCAGACCTCAAAATGAGCCACATCTTGAAAAATTGTTTCTTCTTCAAACACGTTACCCAATGATAATATCATAGGAGAATTACTACTTCTACCTCACAAATCCAGCCCTCCCAGATTAAACTTTTTTAGCTGAAAAGCTTAAAATTATATGCCCACCTAGGTGGCAGTTAGATAGGGTGATCTCTCCTTGATACCAGGACTGGCCCATGAAATCATCAGTTACTAGTTCCGCTCATGCAGAGTAGTACACTCTCTACAGATGGAGACACCTCAGAAAATCCTAAAAGCAGTATCAAAGCTTTCTACCTGAAAACAAATTGGAGGAGTTTCATCTTCAAAAGGAAGTATATTCTATCAATAAATTACCAGATTTTCTGTCTTCCTATCACCAATGACAGAGTTTCCAAACTTTCTTTGTTATCACTTTGCTGTATTCACACACTTAGTCGCCTTTGGTACATACCTGCATAGGTCATGATGGTATAACCTCACATTGATATAACCATATCAGTAAGTGCATGTTTGGTGTGTGGTATAGAAAGCTCATTTAATATTGCTGCATAATTTCCACCGAGTTAGGATATATACAGTTCAGTTTCTATATTATCTTAAATTAGCGTCTAATTCATAGTCGTGTACATTATGCTTTACAGATTTTACCTGTATAGAACATCATTGGGCCTTTTCCAACAGGTAAAGGACATTGTATCCTTGTTTGGAAATGTAAACAGGTCATAGTAAATATAGTGCTGATTGGATAACAGTTCATAGAATAGCCAAATTTGGTATAGCAGGCCCTTTTGGAAAGTTTTTTACCTCAAGATTCTTGTATTATCTGTAATGGTGGTCAGAGTATGGTTAATGTAAACATGCCAATATATTTTATCATATATAGGCTTAATAACTTTATCAGAAGCCAAACTTCCTAAAAACATAACTCTACGTAGGTAGTAAATTTTTACTCATGTCATCATTTTGTCTTTGACAATAGTTTTCTTTGCTTCATTGTAATACATTGGATCAAATCACAGGCTCGACCATGTCAAAGCTACAACATTGTAGCTAGAGTACACCTTGAACTTTCCATATACCTGGTTGGCATTAGAAGGTCTCAGTCACCAAACTTGGCACTGAAAAATACTGTTTTGTACAGTTATCTACTGGACCAGTATTGTACAGTGTTGTCTAGTAGACAGGACTGTACTGTGAAATTTTCCTCTTCAGATCTGGCTTCTGTTCAGTTTTATTCATTCATTGTTCTTCACTATTATTGTCTTTGACTGCTCTTCACTATTCTAAGTTTCTGTTCAGACTAATAAAAGTTAAATTATTTCTGAATTATGCATTCCTATGTGTTCCATTGTGTAGAAATCATATCCATTATACCAGTTTTACAACCTCAAAAATATGTTATATTAGCGAAAATCTGCAGATGAGACAAGCCACTAAAATGTCAAGCACCAAACATATTGTTTTTAATGAAATGAATTACCATTTTGAGAATTTTTATTGATTTTGCCAGTCCTGATGATTGCTGATTCCAACATAGAATACATGTATTCCCTATCTCGAAGAATGAATAACAGGACAGTTTTTACATATGGGCATTATGAGGTAATCTTTCATGTGGTCAAAGCACAGTGTTTATAATTCATGAAATCATCAAATTTATGACTTTTATTTTGAGGATGTCCTGAGTGACCGAGTGGTCTAAGGTGTTCGCCTGTACAGATCACTCACATTTCACCTGTGTCCTCATGGGTGTGAGTCTTGGGATTTGCCAACTTGAGTATGTGAGAAAATTTGCCAGTAGCTTCCCGTGGGTAAGTGGTTCATACCGGGCTTTTGCTGGGTTCTTCATCCACCAAATATACTGGCCACCATGTACACCACTCCCATGATAACTCATGCCCTGATAACTTGCGAACCCACTTATAATGCATTTTCAGGCATTGACCCCCTTATTTATAACCAAAAATACCCCAAAATTGATCCAGATTGTTGAACTTGAAGAAAATCACAATCAAAATTGGTAATTGAAACTTTGATATATCACTTGTTTTCTTGTCGAAAACAGCAGAGAGGACCTGGAAATTTTAATCAACATTATGAAATTATCAACTTTTAATAAGAAGTCATATAATTTGTTACATTTTTTTTCCTAAACATTATTAGTACACCATAATTAATGATATTCAAGGAAATTTTGGTCAATGAAAATGTCACTTACACCTAGTGGAGGCAATAGTTTAATAAATATATGCCAATTCAAAAAATTTTTATTGAGTGAAATTTGTGTTTTAATTCTATCTTTTTATTTCTTTTAAGTGTAATCATCATAAATATCAATGTGTCCTCTTGTATTTAAACGTAAAATGTGTCAATCGACCATAACAGCTATGTCCACGAGCATTTCTCAGAGAATTTAATTAAGTACTGACCATGTTTTGATATCTGACTAGTGGAAGTGTTTGTTGTATTATTGCACTGAATTAAAAGGTGGCCTCCTCTGTATTGTCACATTAATTAATGTTTTGAATCAAATAAAGGCGGTGGAATAAAAGAAAAGTTAAAAGTCATGCAAATCCTACATGCTTAAGAACCAGAGGCCTCGGTTGTATGTTGGGTGAACTCATTTCATTTGATCAATCAAACACTGTTAAAAATATTATTGTGTAAATAATATAAATAAACTACCTTAAGCTGACCTACTCAGTCATAAATGTGATCAAAGATTGCAAGGCAACCAAGCGAAATGAATACTTTGTAAACTAAAGTGCTTTCTTTGATAGATACAGACCTTTGTGGGGGTAACAAGTTTCAGAGAATTCCAGAATTGGCATTTTGAGATATCCTTAAAGATGATAAGAAATTTCACTATTACGATCTTTCAAATGCTGGATGTTTTGAAAATAAATATAATTTAAACAGAATAACGAAAAACTTCATTAGAAAAAATGCTTTATTGAAAAATTATTTTTGACATGATTATAAAACAAGGATTCAGTCATTAAGTGGCCCAGTTGCCACCTCTATCCTCACGCTAGCAGTTTTCTGGATGTCTAGATGTCATGTTTTTTTTTTTACGTCCCTCAGTAACTCGTGCCCTCACTTATAATGCGGTCTACATTTTTGGACCCCTTTTTGTGTGAGTTATCGAGAAAGAGGTGTATATCCTGTCATCTCTGTGTAATGACCTTAAACCCATAAGAACAAAAATAACTTTATTTTGAAGTTATGACTGTATTATATGCAATTTGACTGTATTATATGTTTCATTAACCTCCAACAATAACGGGGCCCCGAGTGGCTGAGTGGTCTAAAGCGCTCACCGTTACGGATCACTGCCATCTCACCTCTGTCTGCGTGGGTTCGAGTCTTGGGTTTGGCCAATGTGGGTATGTGAGAAAGCTTGCCAGCATCATCTCTTGGGGCAATGGTTCTTTCCAGGGTTTTCCTGGTTTCTTCCTCCACCATTAATACTGGCCGCCATGTATAGCCTGTCTTGTGCTGAAAAATGGCATTAAACTCCATAACAACAACAACAACCAACAATAACAAAAGTTTATTTTGAAGTTTTAACAGTATTATATGTAATTTGACTGTATTATATGCAATTTGACTGTATTATTTGCTTCAGTAATGTTCTTAAGAAATTATTGAATGGTTTCTTTTTTAAAAAAGAATCAACACTTTTAGAGGTTTTCTAAGTAGAATTACTTCATTTTTTTTCTTTACAACTGTTGTGCCCAGTGTTATGGACCAAAATATTCCCTGCCTCCAATGATGTGGTCCTTTAAAAAATGAACAACAAACAATGGCTGATTAGAAAATGAAAAACCTACCTATAGTGCCCCTACCATAAGACTTTTTCAGCTTATTGGGAATAAATATAGATGTGTTTTTGATATTTTAGCAGTTTTTCCTCAGTTATAAAAGATTCTTATATATTGAAAAGACAGTTCCTTTTCCACTATCTTTTTTTTTTCTTCTACAGTTATTTCAGTCTAAAGATAACATCATATCCATCCAAGACATACTGCAAGACAATGAGATAATTTCAGACATGGGGAAAATAATGGTTACTTTTTTCCAGGACCTGTATCAGTCAGCAGATGATGAGCAAAAAGGAATGTTTCTTTTGCAAAGCTGGGATAGTTGCTGTTCTGAATCTTCAAGGACAACCCATCCTTCCAGATAAACATGCCAGGCACAGTTCCACTAAATGATAGGTGTTGAACTTTAGTGTCAGAAACCCACCTTTTAATTCAATATAATCTATAATCATGCTAATCTCATTTATAGTAGCTTTTTCAATGCATTTCTGCTAGGAACAACAGGAAAATATATATTGATTGAACTCAGATTTAAGTATACATATCCATACAGAGCTGTCTCATACATTGTTTTAGAGTGTAAGAAAATTAACCCAGTTCATTGCTTTGTTACAGTTTAGTTAGAGTGTAAGAAAATGAACACAGTTATTGGTTGTTCTTTTATAAAGTTGGAGAGCAAGAAAATGAACATAATTATTCATTGCATTTTGGTACAGTTTATTTAGAGCAGTGGTTCCCAAGTCTTGGGTCACGAGCATGTTCCGCAGGGTCACAGAAGGTTGCCAGGATTTTTTTTGAGGGTGGTAAAACTTAACCAAAATGTGGAAGCAGGGTCATGAGACTCAGAAAAAATATTTTATATGGTCATGGCCCAAAAAGTTTGAGAACCACTGATTTAGAGTGTAAAAATATGAATCCAGCTATTCATTGCTTCTCGTTACAGTTTAGTTAGAGTGTAAGAAAATGAACCCAGTTATTCATTGCCTTTTGGTACAGTTTATTTAGAGTGTAAGAAAATGAACCCAGTTGTTCATTGCTTTTTTTTGCTACAGTTTATTTAGAGTGTAAGAAAATGCACCCAGTTATTCATTGCATTTTGGTACAGTTTATTTAGTGAAATATGTTTTTGTTAATGACAGTATTATGGTTTTAAAATCTAACATGAACTCTGTACAAGTTTTTAATCCATCTGTCCTTAAGGCTAAATGAGCTTATGGTATAGCCATATGTACAGCATTATGGTATGGGCATATGTACAGCATTATGGTATGGCCGTATGTACAGCATTATGGTATGGCCGTATGTACAGCATTGTACAGCATTATGGTATGCCCATATGTACAGCATTATGGTATGGCCGTATGTACAGCATTATGGTATGGCCATATGTACAGCATTATGGTATGGCCATATGTACAGCATTATGGTATGGCCATATGTACAACATTATGGTATGGCCATATGTACAGCATAAAACATTCATCATGTACCACCCATCATTATGTGACCAATTTCAAATAAAACTGGCAGAGAGTATCCTGACTTGAATACCTTTGTGATTTATACAGATGATGGCAATGTGGCATCAGATATGGCCCACATCACTAACAATTTGCAAACCTTTAGAAACTTTTCTTGAAAACCTGCTCAGTGGAATTTGACAACATTCAACAGGATACAATATGGCATAGAAGACTCTCGCCTTTTTACATTAAGGCCCTTTAACTCTTGCATAAGTGAAGTAGTTCTACTGTCAAATATGGCCACATAACTAAAATATAATGAAATTTTAAGATCTTTATATAATATATTGCTGAACAGAACTTGACAAATTTTGAAAGTATTGTGGCATAAAGGTCTTCCAGTATTTCACAAATGATGGTAATGTGTAAAACAAGAGAAATTTTGAAATAATTGTTTTAATATCATATCCAGTCAACTGCATCAGACCCAAATTTCATGGACAACTGCTCTTGCATTTTGCTGTTTGGCATATGTCAGTGAGATGAGTGAACACTGCTTAGGCCTCTTGTTTTGTTTACTTTGTATCTCACAGTTGAAACCATGGTTTTATTGTTTGACATTGTTCTGTTAAATACAACCCTTAGCTTTTTGAGTTTTAGCTTCATAAGACCAATAGTGTTCAGCCATTTTTTTGATATTTTCTTATTTGATCAGACATCTTCTTAAGCACTTAAAATGGATTCTGTGTAGCTGTCAATACTGTCTGGTCATGACATATCTCCAAGTTTTCTTATATTCTGTTAGAAATAGTCCCCAAAACTCACAAATAGCAGGAAAATAACATAAATGTAGTGTGGATGCTGTGTTCCAATGATAGCATCTGTAACTGTGTTATTCTTATGACAATAAAATCCTGCTATATAAATATTGTTAAGCAATTATGTTTTACAAATTAAATCAGTGATAGATTTACAAAAGCACTGGCATTTAACTTAAATTTCAGTTTTATAAATGTGCCATTTTTATTGGGTTGTTATTTTCAGATTATAGGCTAAAGGTAAATGAAATTCACTTTTTCACTTACACCATATGGATAATTTTTTATCATCAGTATCTTTTGACCCACTCAGTTTGCATCTTTTATATTTCATCTTTGTATTACCATAAATAATTTTATGGGTCAGAAACAAATATTTTATGGCGTATTGTCAGAATTCTCTACAATTACCAATTCAGCATGACCGAAATGCTAGAAATATATGGACTGTTTGAAGATCAGTGGTTTCCCTTAATAAACTCTCCAACAGAATGACTATGAAAGCAGTTAACATAAATCCTAAATAATGCATTAGCACAAAACTTAAAAACTATATTTATTTTCTTTATTTTAACTAAATTAATATAATAATCAATGAATACTTATTTATTTATCAGTGAAATAAGAAATATTGAATAATAAAAATAGAATGTATCTGACTTAAGCATATAAGCAATAGTTTGTAAAAGTACCATATATAGTCTCTTGTAAGTTGAGTCAAACTTCAGTCATCAAAGATCCTGATCTGCCGTTGCATTATCTGAGTCTGTGCAGTTTGCAGTTGGACTTGTCTTTTAAACGAATATATATGGTAATGAATTTTTTATCCATATATATAACCATTGAACCAGTTATATTTTCCTTTGCATGATCGTTGATCACATTTAGAAGTGTCTTTTTCTTCAGCATCTTTTTTCACGTGATAAAGTAGCTCTCTTCCTAATGGAATAAAATTTCAGATACTGTGCAGATTTCGTAAATTATTTGCTTTTTTTCATATACTTGTTGATGCATATATAATAAATCATTGGTTAACAAATCAGGCATTTTATTTAAAGAACACCCACCCATCCATCCATCCATCCACTCACATGCACACTATCTAAATAAGTAATAAAATATCACCAAAAAAGAGTTACTTAATGTGGGGTGGGTTGGTGAAGACTGATCTTTATGGTAGTCAACTCTGGATTAACCTTTATTTTGCATTTAGTAACATTGTTTTCACATCATAATAAAGAACAACAAGAATATGCATTGCAGGGTTCATTCTTGCCTGCAACCTTGTGCCAGTAACCTTTATTTGTCATATTGGGACAAAAATGTTCTTCCCATGGTATCCTTAGGGTGCATAAAAGGACCGAAGAAATAAAAGATTGTTACTGTTGATTTTAGACTGAATTGAGCTCATTCCAAGCTAATAAAGTGCACTCACTGCTAAACGAGAATAAGATGCTCAGTTTTATTGGCTGACAGAATGTCATGTTGATTTTGATTAGCTTGAGCACCATTTGATATGATCTATGAATATTGATGAAATCTTTGGCAAACAAAGCTGCATTTATTTCCATATTTGAAAGAAGGTCACAAATGTGTACATGGAAGGTGGCTCATGTTTTGTGAAAACCATTGTCTGCAATTGGTGAGCAGGAGGTGAATGTTGTGAAGCTGAAGGGGGCATTTGGATGAAGATGTTCCATTGCTTTGAAAGTGGCATTTGGATGATGTTCCATTGCTTTGAAGGATGGCATTTGGATGAAGATGTTCCATTGCTTTGAAGGGTGGCATTTGGATGAAGATGTTCCATTACTTTGAAGGATGGCATTTGGATGAAAATGTTCCATTGCTTTGAAGGGGGCATTCAGATGAAGATGTTCCATTGCTTTGAAGGGGGCATTCAGATGAAGATGTTCCATTGCTTTGAAGGGTGGCATTTGGATGAAGATGTTCCATTGCTTTGAAGGGGGCATTTGGATGAAGATGTTCCATTGCTTTGAAAGTGGCATTTGGATGAAGATGTTCCATTGCTTTGAAAGTGGCATTTGGATGATGTTCCATTGCTTTGAAGGATGGCATTTGGATGAAGATGTTCCATTGCTTTGAAGGGTGGCATTTGGATGAAGATGTTCCATTACTTTGAAGGATGGCATTTGGATGAAAATGTTCCATTGCTTTGAAGGGGGCATTCAGATGAAGATGTTCCATTGCTTTGAAGGGTGGCATTTGGATGAAGATGTTCCATTGCTTTGAAGGGTAGTATTTGAATGAAGATGTTCCATTGCTTTGAAGGCGGCATTTTGATGAAGATGTTCCATTGCTTTGAAGGGTAGCATTTTGATGAAGATGTTCTGTTGCTTTGAATGTGGCATTTTGATGATGTTCCATTGCTTTGAAGGGGGCTGTCATGTGTAGACTCATACAAAAATAACAAGAGAAAAGAGTGAAGTCAATAAGCTTTATAAATTTTAACAAAATAATTTATTTCCCTAAAAAACAATGTAAAAATTGGAAATAGGACTTAGGTTTGTGAATATAATCCAAAATTTAATCCTAAGATTGAAAAATAGTCCTATCACTAAACAGTTCTAATAGAATCCGGGTTCGCATCTCGCTGAAATGAAATTCCAATATGGAGGTGATGACATCAGATGATGTCTGTACTGATGGTAACAGATCCTTGATTGAATCACAGTTTATGTTTCTGTATAGAACTCCAGAATAAATTTCCACTGAATTTCTTTCTCCCAGAACTTTTATAAATATAAAACACTTGTTTAGTTTTCTAGAGAATAAATTATTAAATTCCAAAAAACACATGAAAAACAAACTGGCAACAACAATTAGAAACACCTTGTTCCCTCAAGGTGTTAAGAACGACTAACTGGAAAGCTCTCAGAATGGGTATTAAACCCAACTAAAACATCATCCCATTCCCACATGATGGGTCATGTGGTCTCTTAACACTTGAACAGCGCAATAAAAAAAATGAAATTTGTCATGTAACAAGAACAGCCCTATCTAAGAACCAAATTCTCACACTGCAAATATATTAAAAAAAAAAGGCTATTTACAATCCAGTTAACACGTGGGCTGAACTGACCTTGGAAATGGCCAATCTTTATCACTCGATGTTTACAAAAACTATGAACCAAAGTGAGCTAAAAATAGTGCAAATGTAACACCTTTTGTGTTCTATACAAACAGAATTTACTGGAAAAAATATTGAATCCCGTGAAAATAATCATTACAATAAAATGTAATGAAACAAAAATACAATAAAAAGAATTTAAAACTAGCACACAAGTAATTAAATTACATATACGTAACACTTCCCCCCATAAAGAAAAAGAAAGATTTGTATAATAAAGCTTTCTTTTTACCATATGTAAATTATACATGAGGTAAAACAAAATTACATCAGAAAATTCTTATGAATTATATAAAAGTGTACATGAAATAGTAGTTCTATACATGGGAAAGTGCATCTGCAATCAAATTGTCTTTTCCTTTGATGTGCCTGATGTTAAGATTATATTCTTGCAAAAACAAACTTGACCTTAACAATCTTTGATTTTTATTTTTCATCTTGCCGATGAAAGTAAGGGGGTTGTGGTCACTATACACAACAACCAGAGAAGGAGCTGAGCTGATGTAAACTTCAAAATGCTGTAATGATAATATTAAAGCCAAACATTCCTTCTCGATTGTTGAGTAATTCCTTTGGTGTTTATTTAATTTCTTCAAGAAATACCACACTGGAAGATCAACACCATTTCTATCTTCTTGAATCAATACTGCTCCAACCCCAACATCACTTGCATCAACAGATAATTTAAAAGACTGATTGAAATTTAGAGCTGTGAGAACCGGCGCACTTTTGAGTATGGCTTTTAATCAATCAAAAGCTTCCTGACATTTTTCAGTCTAAAGAAACTTGTTTTTTTCTTACTTAACAAGTTTGTCAGGGGTTCAGCAATATTAGAAAAATTGGAACAAAACTTTCAATAGTATCTGGCCATACCCAAAAATCGCATCAGTTGCTTTTTACTGACAGGCACAGGGAAATCAGAGATAGCCTTGACCTTAGTGTCGATAGGTTTAACTTGACCATGTCCCTCAGTATGTCCTAGAAAAGTTACACAAGCATGGCAGAATTCACTTTCAGATAAATTGATTGTCAAATTTGCATCAGTGAGTCTTTCAAAGAATTTCCGAATCGTGCCTAGATGTTCTTTCCAGGTGTCGTTGTAGATGATGACACCATCGATGTAAGCATCACAATTATCTAGACCAGAAGTAATCATATTCATCAAACGTTGAAAAGTACTTTAGGAACCCTTCATCCAGAACGGAATTACTTTATATTGATAGAGTCCATCTGGAGTCACAAATGCCAAAATTTCTTTTGCTCATTCCGTTAGTGGAATTTGTCAAAATCCTTTCAGAAGGTCAAATTTGGTGATGTACTTGGCATTTCCAATTTTATCAATACAGTCATCGATTCTTGGTAAAGGAAATGAATCTGTTTTTGTCACGCTGTTCACCTTCCTATAATCAGTGCACATACGGAAAGTTTTATCTGGTTTCAGAACAAGTATACATGGTGAACTCCAATCACTTTTACTGGGCTCTATGAAATCGTTTCCAGCAAATACTAAATTTCCTTTTTCAAGTATTCCTGTTTGAGAGGGTTCATTCGGTATGGGTGTTGTTTCGCAGGTTTTGAATCTACAATTTCAACGTCATGAAAAATTTTGTTTGTCCTCGTAGGAATATCTGGAAACAAGTGCTCATATTCGAATAATAACTGTTTAAGTTCATTCCTTTCTTGTTGTTATAAATGTAGAAGTTTCTGTTCCAGATTTTACATAATTTCCGAATTCTGAAGATTTGTCACTCCAAGATCAACCATGTCCGATTGAATTTCTTCACTTAAATCATCAGTTTGTGGGGCAGGTACAACTAAATTAATTGCATGATTTACTTGGCTATCTTGTTCAGTATACTAGTACACCATTAATTTATTTAGATCAAAGTACTATGATAATTTAACTCATTCATTTTCTTATTTACTTTGTAAGGGCCATAAAATCTAATTTGAAGAAAATTTTGAAGAATGAGCAAGAGAGAATGAACTCTATTACAAAACTCAAATGTTCTCTCCATTAAAGTTTTGTGAAACCATAGTTTCACTTTTGACTCGAATTGCTGAGTGCCAAATTCAAGCATAACAAGTTGGAAAATTCCAGACATGAAATTTGACCTTTGACCTGCTTGGACAGATTTAGGAAGGCCAAATTGAGTATAAAATTTTTTTTTTTATCAAAGCTTTTACTATAGTATTTCTCAAAGGAATTGCCTCTGAGAATCTTGTTGACGCACACATAAGGGTCAACAAATATTGGTTGCTTGACTTGGTCTTCGGTAAGGGACCAACATAATCTACCATAATTCTGCTAAATGGTTCGTCAAATGCAGGAATAGGTTGCAGATGAGCCTTAGGTATCTTCTGATTGGGTTTTCCTACCTTTTGACAAGTATGACAAGATCTACAAAATTTACAAACATCACTTTTGATTTTTGGCCGATAAAAGTGAGTCAAGATCTTGTGATACGTTTTATTTATCCCTAAATGGCCAGCCAGAAGAGTTTCATGGGCCAGACTAAGTATTTCCTGTCTGTAAGATTTTGGAACTACAATCTAGTTCGCTGACCATTCGTCATTAGCAGGTACCTCGGCAGGTCTCCATTTTCTCATAAGAATTCCATTTTTAATGAAATAACAGACAGGTACTTCACTGGCTTCAATTTCACTAATGGCCCTCAGAAACAAACAGGAGATCTCAGGATCTTTTTCCTGTTCGACGACAAGTGATTGTCGTTTGTCACCCTGATTAGATAAAAGAGAATGAGTATTTAAAAGAGGATCACTGTGATCAATACTTTTTGATTGATCCAAATTAGGAGTGAAAATGACCTCATCAAAAGCCTGATCAATACATATGTCAGCTAAAGGAATATTTTCGTTATCAAAATCATTCTCAAGAGCTTTCTTTGCCATAGCTCTGGTAACTGCACAAGCTGGGTATAACTCAGGGTATTCTTTTTCAATAGGATCAACTTTCTGATCCAGAGAAGGCTTGTCAGTTACAAGTGGATTAACCACAACCTTGCCTTCAGTTAGGTCGTTGCCAAGCAACAAATGAATACCCTCAACGGGTAAAGAATTCATATACCGACTGTCACAGGTCCTGAAGCTAAGTCTGATGACAAATTTACGGAATGGAGAGGAACATTAACAAAGCCACACTCTACTCCCTGAATGAGAACACTCTCATTAGAAGAAGACTTCTCAGAAAAAGGCAAAGTACCTGATAATAAAAGACTCTGAGAAGCTCCTGTATCCGTTAAAATTTTAATAGGGATAGGATTGGCCAAATCACCCAAGAGTAATATAGAACCCTTCGACATGAATGGTTCAAAATTCACCATAATAAAATCAGACTGGGGCTTAGTAGACCCAACAAATGTATTGCTTTCAATACATGACCGTAACCTTGACCTCTTAGAAATAAGAGCATTTGGGATAGGTCTATCTTGATCCTGATGCCTATATTTCAATTTGAAGCAATCAGAAATGACGTGTCCTTTTTTCTTGCAATAGGTACACGTAGGAATAGCCAAGGATTTTGAATCAAGTTGATCAGAAGCTTGATTTTTAGAAGTTGTGCCAGATTGAGTTTTAGAAGGAGTCGTATTAGGCTGAATTACCTTTCTACTAGTAGACTGCTGAGTGAATGATTTGCCTACAACAGGAACTTTATGAGTTAAAGAATACTTATCAGCAGCAAGAGCAGCATTTTCCAAGGTTTCGATCTCATGCTCTTCAATATACATTCTAATGTCACTATGGACACAGTTCCTGAACTCTTCAAATAATATGAGTTGTCTGAGACTTTCGTAACCTTTATTGACCTTTCTGGAAGAGCACCACCTATCAAACTGTTGTGCTTTTTCCCATGCAAATTCAACATAGGTCTGGTCAGTTTCTTTTTTATAGTTTCAGAACTTTTGCCGATAAGCCTCAGTGATTAACGCATAACCCTTTAAGATGCATTCCTTAACCAAATCAGTCAGAACTTTGCTGTACTGACAGGGATGCATAGATATCTCGGGCCTTGCCAAAAGTACACATTGCAATAATTTAGTTCAATGCTTCCTTGGCCATTTCAAATTTTCAGCAACTTTTTCAAAATAATAAAATATTTGTCTGCTTCTTTTTCTCTAAAAGGGGGCACTAACCTGATGTTTCTTGTAATGTCAAAACTTGAATTTGTATGTGAAGTGGAATCGTGCTTTTCCCTTGTCAGCTCCATTTCTTTCATTCTAATTTGAAATTCACTTTCATCCTTCTCTCTTTGTAATTGCATCTGTCTGTCTCTTTCCTCTTTTTCAAATTGTAATTGTTTATCTTTCTCCGTCTCCTCTCTCTCTCTCTCTCTCTCTCTCTCTCTCTCTCTCTCTCTCTCTCTCTTCTAATTGCAATTTCATTTGTTTATCATTTTCTCTTTTGTGTCTTCTAATTGCAATTTCATTTGTTTATCATTTTCTCTTTTGTGTCTCTCTTTCTCCTCTTTTTCAAATTGCAATTGCAATTGCTTCTCTTCTAATTGCAACTACAATTGTTTCTCTTTCTCTTCTTTTTCATAAAGCATTTATCTTTCTCTCTTTCCTCTTTCTGAAGCTCGAGCTTCCTTACCTCCAATTCCATCTTGTATTTTATTTTTAATTCCATTACTTTATGTCAGAGTCTGATACAGACTTACTGACCGAAGCCAAAACACTTGTATCAAAAACGTTCTTCTTTACCAAATATTGAATCAAAATGTTTTTAATTTCTTGTTTCGTTAAGGAAGATTTTGCTTCAGAAAGATCGTACTTTCTGGCAAGTTCAAGCAAATCATCTTTTTTTCAGACTATCCAACTGCACCTGAGTTGGACTAGAAAGAAAACTTTCCACTTTTAATGACATTGTGAATGAAAGCCTGTTGTTTTCACTAAAGATTTCAAACAAAGTGTAAAATAGTACTTGGGATTTAAAAACTAAGGGAATTTAAATTTCAAAAAATAATTTTCTGAAATATTTAACCAAATTTCAAATATCCCGGACGAGCCCCCAATTTTCTCTTGTTACTTGTAGGCTGGTACAAATATAAGAGAAAAGAGTGAAGTCAACAATCTTTGTAAATTTTAACAAAATAATTTATTTCCCTAGAAAACAATGTAAAATTTGGAAATAGGACTTAAGGTTTGTGAATATAATCCAAAATTTAATCCTAAGATTGAAAAATACAAGTCCTATCACTAAACAGTTCTAATAGAATCCGGGTTCGAATCTCGCTGAAATGAAATTCTAATATGGAGGTGATGACGTCAGATGATGTCTGTACTGATGGTAACAGATCCTCGATTGAATCACAGTTTATGTTTCTGTATAGAACTCCAGAATAAATTTCCACTGAATTTCTTTCTCCCAGAACTTTTATAAATATAAAGCACTTGTTTAGTTTTCTAGAGAATAAATTATTAAATTCCAAAAAAACAGATGAAAAACAAACTGGCAACAACAATTAGAAACACCTTGTTCCCTCAAGGTGTTAAGAACGACTAACTGGAAAGCTCTCAGAATGGGTATTAAACCCAACTAAAATATCATCCGATTCCGGCGTGATGGGTCACGTGGTCTCTTAACACTTGAACAGCGCAATAAAAAAAATGAAATTTGTCATGTAACAAGAACAGCCCTATCTAAGAACCAAATTCTCACACTGCAAATATATAAAAAAAAAAAAAAAGAAAAAAGAAAGGCTGTTTACAATCCATTTAACACGCTGGCCGAACTGACATTGGAAATAGCCAATCCTTATCACTCGATGTTTACAAAATCTATGAACCAAAGTGAGCTAAAAATAGTGCAAATGTAACACCATTTGCGTTCTATACAAACAGAATTTACTGGAAAAAATATCGAATCCCGTGAAAATAATCATTAAAATAAAATGTAATGAAAATAAAATTAAAAGGAATTTAAAACTAACACAGAAGTAATTAAATTACATAAACGTAACAGGGCATTTTGATGAAGATGTTCCATTGCTTTGAAGAGTGGCATCTGGATGAAGATGTTCCAGGCACAGTTGAAGATATTTTAATTATCATGGGCAGTAATTCATTAGCTGTGTTTAATGCACTGAAGAACTATTTTAAGCTCAGAATGTTTGTGCAAAGTGGGACCCACATTGTGGGTTGCTAAAAAAAAACAGACTTGGATTGAAATTGACCAACAACAGCTCACCTAATAAGTAAAGAGTGACCAGAAATGTCTGAATGAAATTGTCTTCGGTGTTGAAACAAATTTACTTTTCTAAAACAAATTATCTGATGTACCTGGAATGTCAAGAGATTTTTTTCATATTATTTTTAAATGCAAAGGGTTCGGGTTTTTCAGGTATTTGTGCCTGACGCAGGTATTGTTACTGGTTATTTCTGTGCAAATAAAGTGTTGCCAAAAATTGTGGAATACTATCAAACCACCCATCTGTAGACCAATGACAAGGTATTCATCTGTTCCATGACAGTGCACCAGTGCATAAATCTGCCATCATGACAGACTTTCTAAATGACAACTTCATCTAAACATTGCCATATCCTCCACACAGTCCAATTTTAGCTCCAAGTAATTTCTGGCTGAATCTTGTTATCACAGATGCTCTGGCAGTTGATTTGAAAGCCGTGGTGCTGTTTACATGCAGTTTTCCAAATTATGAACAACATACAGTACTCAGGAATGAATACAAAATGGCATTTAATTAGTGGATAATCATACTGAGAAATTGTGTGGAAGTATGTAATGAGTACTTTGAAGGGATGCACTGTGGTCCTGTTCACTAATAAAGAACATTGTTGTACAGGGCACTAATATTCACAACCCTCTCATAACTACTTTAAATGTATCTAGCATGTTCTTTACATCTTGAACTGTCTTTGATAATGAATTTTAATATAGATTCTTTGGCAGAAATGGGTTTAATATAACCTACAAAACATGGGTATGGAAAAAGTTATATAATTGGTTTGTCCAATTCTCAGAGTCAGTTTACAGTTGACCGTCTAATAGCACAAAGGATACTACCAGACAAGATAATAAAATAATTAAATGTCAGTAAATTACCTAATAGCCGTGGAATTAATTTTAGGATGATGACATTTTATGAAATTAAGCATTTAGTTGAAAAGATAGAACTTGATAGAGGTGTAAGAAAAATGTATGAAACAGCATAATAATAATAATGGTAGTCCTTCGAATCTGAATAGGACGGGTTCTGTGCAATCATCTGTGGGCACAGAGAGGGTTCTGCAGTCTCAGTCTTGACGAGCATAGTTGATGACAGATGGGACATTGGAAATTTGTTGTATTTACAAGGATGGATGCTGACCTGTGGCGAAGCTCTCTGGTGGCCTCCATCTGGCTCCAGTGTTGATTTTCGAGGCCAATTGACATTTTGCAGATAAGGGCATGCCAGTATGTTTGGTCCTGTGCTGTTCTTTTCAAGCTCCGATGGTTTGAGACAGCACTTCTTCAGGGTGTCATTCAGGATGTCTTTGTAGTGCTTGCATGGTTGACCTAGATTTCTTTGGCCATGGGCAAGTTCCCCAAAGAAGATCTGTTTTGGCAATAGGGTGCCATCCATTCTGGTGACATGGTCTGACCAGCAAAGTTGGGCCATGAGCAGCATTGCCTTGATGGTTGTTGTTTTAGTGTGTGTGTGTGTGGGGGGGGGGTATTTAAATTTTTAACATAGCTTTAAATTTTTTTAGTTGTTGTTTAGGCTTTATCCATGATTTCGAGATTGGTAATCTTATCTTGCCATCAGATCCCAAAGATAGAGTGGAGAACCTGCATTTGGAATTTCTCCAGCTGCTTGATGTGTCTGCAGTATAGAGTCCGAGTCTCACGGCCATATAGAAAGGAGGTGAGGACCACTGCATTATACACATTCAGTTGGTGGATAGGGTGGCATTGTGATGATCGAGTAATCTGTTGCAAAGCCTTTCGAGTGACTGTCCTACTTTACTGATCCTTGCGGAGATCTCCTTATCAAGCTAACCATCACTGGTGATAAACACTGCTTATGGATTTGAAGCTGTCCACAATTTTCGGTTGAGTGCCATCAAGGGTGATGACTGGCTATGGTGTACTGGTGTTTGGGGCTGTTTGGAGGCTTCGGAAAACTTCTTACTGAGCACTGTCTGCAGGTCACTTGTCTTGTGTGCCGTGAGGGCACAGTCATCAGCAAATATATAGTATCTGCGCTGTTTCATTGATATTCCATGAGATGTATAAATTTTTCATTAAAAGGAAACGATGCTTGCTGTGTTTCCTTTTAATGAAAAATTTATACAAAGATTGATATATTAAAGATACAGCATACATACTATGGATATATTTTATTTATATCACATATAAATACACATACTTGCATTTCCAACGCCCCTTTGGGTCTTCATGGTCGCCCCGGGCGCCTATTACCCTTAGTACGCCACTGATAACATTATGTGTATTTATCCTTACAAATAAATATACCGTAAAGGTCTCGACAGGCTATTGCAACTTTGTATCATTGGTATTGTGAACGCTGTATTAAAATCCCATGGAACGGTTTACACCTAACGTTACCAAGTTCCAGGTCCTTATAGCTTATTTGTTGCAATTTCAGTTATCTCTTTCGATCAACCGAGATAGGGAGAGAGAAAGGGGAGGGGGGGGGATTTCGATGAAATTCTGCACCATGTTTAATTCATTTAGAAGACGGAGGTTATTAATATTTTTATTGATATTTTATTGCATCACTAATGATTAATCAGTGGAAATTCATTACAGATTTAGAGAATAAAGAAGCGATAGTTGAAATATAACCTGATTATGAAACAATATTTATATGTGCATATTTATGCACCATGGGCGGACCACAATTTAACATACTATAAGTATTGACATATGAAATTGATTTATACCAACACTCCAAAAGTCATGTTATACCGCAAGTATATCAGGGACTACACAATTTGATGTTTTGAGGCCGGGGCAGACACTATTTAAAGAAAAATTCCCTGTCAATAGATGGAAAAATATCTTGCTCTGATATATAGCAAAAAGAACACCATATTAAAATAATTATATTATTTAAAAAAAAAAAAAAAAAAACAATTATCTTGAGATAAGAGATAATAAAATATTTCAGCGCCAAAGAAAATCGCAGCCCCTCCGCGAAATTTAAATGGGCAGTACCGTGTAGTAGATGAATTTGCTATGTGCATGTTAATTATTGTATAAGTTGTAATCTAAAAACTGCACCTAAAGACATTGTGATGATATTAGAAAACTTGTTGATAAAATTGAAGTGTTGACACCGAATCCTTCATTTTAATACTATTTATATAATAGGTAGGAAAACTTTTAGTGGAATGCCAATACCCGGGCAAGGCTTTTATCAGAGAGGGTCAGTGGACATAAAACACATTATCTCCACAAATGGGAAAAACTTTAGTGGATGATTTGCAGGAGTACATGTTTTTGACATATTAACATATGCTAGAAAATAATTAAAAATGACATTTATTTTTTATCCAGACTTTTACCAAAAACTTGGGGGGAAAAAACTCAAATATCTTTCACAACATCCCATTTGCCACCACGTTGGCGTATGTGACACGTGTCAAACATGTGATTAATGCATCTTAAATATAATTATGTCTGTAAAATTCATTATTAATTCTTGACAAATGCAACTGTTTAGTAAAAATAATTTTAAAAAAAAGTAAATTGTCACGCTGCTAATGCCAATAAATTCGTAATAAGATTAATCCGGAATTTCCGTACATCCCTTACTGATGGAAACTACCCGAAGTACCGGTACAATGAAAAATTACCGCGATACGTGCCACCGAAAAAAACAAAACATACCGTTGTAAACCGGTATTGCAATAACGCCACGCACCTTTGTGACAATAGTTTGACAATGACAATGACAATGGTTTATTTGTAATGTAGGCCATAGACCCATAATATTAAAGTTACACAACAATATTGCAGTAGATGTAAAGCGCCAAATTGCGAAGATTTAACACAATGAGCTGAAAAAGGACAGAAAAAACTATAAATATGTATAAAATGAAACAAAACAAGAATTATGTAATTCCATAGTTGTAATGTTCCGTATAAATAGAGGAAAAAATGAAATAATATAAGCACGTGTATATTTGATCTTTTCTTTGGAATGCTGACAAAACGTATTGTGCAAGTTGAGATATAATGACAGAGTCCTTAGACCTCGTCAGCGAATAGATTTCTTCACATGGGCGTTGTTTGATAAACATTTCTGGTGTGAATCTGTCCCTAAGATCTGAGTAAAAAGGGCATTGTAAAACAAAGTGACATTTATCTTCTATTTGTCTTTTATCACATAACATAAACATTGATGGGGGGGGGGCAGTGCCGGAATAAACCCTGTGGAGGCCCCTAGGCAGTCGAAATCCCCCCCCCCCCATCGCAAATTATCTCCTGATACGACAAGAACAGATCAATTCAATATTATTTTGATCCGTTGTCGCGGGGCCCCTAAAAGGCGTGGGGCCCATAGGCCGGTGCCTACTCTGCCTATTTGGTTATCCGGCCCTGGGGGAGGGGGAGGACTTATGCCGTCCTTCCCTTATAGTTATGAACGGAACAACGGGGCTGCTAAATGCATTTTGTAGACCTGTAGGCAAAGCAATGGTTGTCTAAAACTGAACGGAAAAAAGTATCATACAATTTACTATTGTGATATGCCTTGAGTGATTTATTTACGGCTGAATTACACCCCTGAATTAACTTGTCTTTACGACGTTGTCTGAAATTCAGCAAAAATACTTTTTCATCTCCTACATCCTGCGCAAACCAGCTATAGCTAAATCCATAACTGAATAGTATATCTTGAACGTTCGAAGCTCATTTAACTTTACCCGGATCGTCCATATTTTTCCTCAGCATAATATAACATTGTCATCGATATCCGTTATCACCAATTTTAATCAACCTGGTCATATACTTAACACATTTGCAATAATAATTAAAACGGAGGTAGTCTTCCACACTGTTCTCATGGTAGAAGGGAGTATGTATGTCTCGGAAGGTTTAGGAATCTAGTGCAGAACCTACCTTTTCAATTCTACGTGAATATTCATAACCCCAAATTTCAGCAGCATTGGTTAATACGGGTGTGATCATAGCATCAAATAGTTTGAAAGCTGCTGTCACGGAAAATTTGCCTAAATTATTTTGAATAATAATCACTGTATGTAGAAACATGCTTGCTTGAATTGCGAGTTCTTGTTTTGCTTTTGTCCTGATAAGTTTAGGGGTGAAATGTAATCCTATGTATTTATACCCAGATAAGGTTTGGATTTGTTTACCCTTACAATACCACTTTTCGTTACTACTCAGAAATCCACCGTTTCTGAATACAATAATTTTATTTAAATTAATATACATTCCACTGTTTTCACAAAATGTCTCCAGAATATTAATTCGCCTTTGTAACGAACCGACTGTATCAGCACAATTT
This sequence comes from Megalonaias nervosa, assembly GCA_016617855.1. Classification (NCBI taxonomy): domain Eukaryota; kingdom Metazoa; phylum Mollusca; class Bivalvia; order Unionida; family Unionidae; genus Megalonaias; species Megalonaias nervosa. The sequence continues at coordinate 11,875 of JAECUM010007182.1, read as the reverse complement.
GCAACGTAATCAGCACACACGAGCGCAAAAAGGTTAATTATTTCTTGTGTAATAAAGATCTTATGACATATTTGTCGGAGGCCTGATACTAAATCATTTATCAATAGATTGAACAGAAGAGGACATAATAGGAAGCCTTGTCTGATGCCAACATTACAGCTGAAGAATTATGTATATTGCCCTTTCAACTGCACACATGAACGTAGATTTGTGTACATCGAGTCTAGAACTTTAAACGGCTTTCCATCGATACCTTTCTTGACTTAGCGAGAGTAGTATATGGGGTTACCGTAGCGTCAATGGGAATTAGCATTACAGACCCCCCCTGGGCCAGTATAGCGTCAAGAAATAAAATCTCACCCTGGGCCTGTATAGCGTCAATGGAAAATTGGGTAGAGGGACTAGAACACCCTGGGCCTGTATAGCGTCAATGGAAATTTTGTAGAGCGACTAGTAGACTGTGGGTTTGTAGAGCGATAAGCGACAGGTGGCATGACGTCATACTGGTAACAATGTAGCAAAAAGAGAAGTACTGTGACGTCAGGCTACCTGAGAGAGGGCTATAGACAAACACGAATCAAGAGCGTTCGTGTTTTTTAGTAGAGGAAGGGTTATATATATATTCGTTTAGGGTGGAGACCAAATGAAAATTAAGATCTTTTCGAGGCATTGGAAGTGGCCCTGAAAAGGGCCGTTGTTTGTTATGTGATGTTAACACTATTCCGTTAACATACAGGACATCGCATAGGTCTTCTTTTCTTCCTCAAATTTCTCAAAGTTTGTCTTAAACTGTGTCTCACTTCTGGTCCGTAGATGAGAGTCCGCTTAAGACAGCCTTGTCTTTCCACATAACATCTTCTTTTCCAAAGAGTGGCACCGGTGATCCGGATGACAGTCCATTTTGTTTTCACATACATGGGTAAGTCTGTACGGAACAGCATTGAGGATACCAAAGTAGAGGATTCTACGTCGATCAACATCTTCTCTGTGACGAGAACAGGTGAAGGGAATGAAGTGAACCGCGTTTATTTATAGTGGAAGACCGGATCGAAACGGATTGAAAGGGTTCACCAATCCCAACACGCGTTACAAAATTCAGTCACTTCGCGGAGTCTGTCTTCCAATCCGAAGAGAGCTACCTGTGACGTCACATTTCCTATATAGGCACACTAGCGTCTGTGCGCAGTGAATCGATGCGGTATTGTTTTGTGAAACATGACGGAACCTAAGAAGACAATGAATTGGGGTGCACCGGCTGTGGAGACGAGAAGTAATGGTACAGCAGCAGCTACCAAAGTGAACACAGTGCTACTTCCCGAAGAGGTTGATTTCAACTGGGATTTAGTAGATTTTTTATCTTCTTCCCAAGAATTTGTTCCGGTACCAGTACCTTCGCCACTTTCTCCTTCTTTACCACGTGTCGACGATTTTAAACAAAGACAGAAAGAAGAATTGGAGAAATTTTTACAGCAGCAGAAAGAAGCAGAGCAAGCATTTCTTCTTGAACAGCAACAGCGAGAAGAAGAAGAGGCAAGAAGGAAACGACAGGAAGAAGAAGCAGTAGAGAAGAAACAAAGTCTAGGAGAGAAGGAGAACAGCGAAAGTCAAACGGTCACGGTACTCTTGGACATTTTGGCCGAGTTAAGAAGTCTGAAACAAATGTATCAGACTTCTTTATTACGACCCAAGAGAAAAAGACCTTCCCGAGCCAAACAACCTAACCCTGTGACTACACCAGAGATACCACCCCTAGTGATATCTACTAAATCATTGACAGGAGCAAGTCCACAAGTAGGCCTTGGCCGTGGCAAAGGCTTAAGACAGTTAAAGCGAATTGATTCTCGTTCCTGAGTTTGTTCTAAGGAAAAAAACAAACACTCAACAGTCCTTTTCAGGGCTACCCAATACTCTCGAAAAGAGTGACTATTCATTTTGCCAAAATCAATTAAAACTCAAAATCCCTTCTTTAACCCTATGATGTACGTGTTGTGAGTGTATGAGTGTAGGTCCTTATTATTTCTAAATAATGAAAACCAAGAGACACTTACGTTTTTTTCAGTTTGGTCTATTCTGTTGCAATTTTTTACAATTCAATATCACAACATAACACAACACAACACTTTTAAAAAAGTTCATAGATTTCTTCTCTCTCTTTTTTCTTTCACTCTCTCTGTTTTTTCAATTTCTTCACTTTTACACTTTTTTCCTCTTCTCTTCTTCTTCTTCTTCTTCCTCACATTTTTCTCGTCTTCTTTTCTTTTCTGTCTTCTCTTTCTGAACGTGTCGGGGTTCTTCTTTTGTCGAGGTCACCTCTGTTTCTTCTTCCTCCTTCTCCTGCTCCTGTTGTTTCTTAGGGCACTCTGAAGACCAATGTCCTTTCTCTTGACAATGATAACAGGTATCTTGACTTTTGTTTCTTTTGACACTGGCCTTGCTTCTTTGACGGTCTGGACATTCTGTAGCCCAATGCCCTTTCTTTTGACAGATATAGCAAGTATCTTGACTTTTATCTCGAAAGGAAGGAGAGTAGTCCGTTGGCTTGTCTGAAGAAAACTTTCTTATCACACCTCGCAATGCTCTAATCAGAAGTTCGATCTGTGTGGGTTCTTCCATTGTGCTGGTCGGCTTGAGAGCGAAATGAATACTGAGAGGGGAGTCACTAGCCCTTTATATATGCCCTGGTCTGACATAGATATATAGGGGTTCATGGTGTTTCACAGGTAGTCATTTGACTTTTTGCCGTCAAGATGAAACGATCGCATCATTTCGAAAAGAAAGAAGAAGAAGAAAGTAAGAGGCAGAAACGTGATTTATCGCCTCGCACAGTAGCTGAAGTCTTGGCACAAATTCATGCCAGCGATTTTGAAGATGAGATGAGTGAACCAGAATCGAAGCCTAAAGAGTCTACACCAAATCAAAGTCCATTACCATCCGTAAACCCTGAAAAGTACTACCATATTCGGGAGACGGACAAACGCTCTTCCAGAAAATTTAGAACCACAGCCTACACGTACGCAGTGAAATTTAAAGATTTCAAGTCTGACGTACCCTTGGAAAAAGCAGAAAGGTTCATCACCGATGTGTGGGATTCTTTGTTAACCACACTAAAACGGCAATGTCGAGCCAAAGAAGACGATCGCTTGAGACTTTCTATTCATCACGACAATTTGAAGTCTCCCGTTTGGATCGAGTTTAGCAGTCCAACAGAATTGACACCTTCCAAAATCATGGACAAGATTCAACACGTACAACAATCCAACGACAAATTTCACATCACGGACGGAAAAGCGACACTGTACATGACCCACGTGTCTCTTCCCCAAGGGACAGGTAAAAAAAAGTTGATGTTGGTAGACAACTTGCGTAACCTCAAGCGTAGTCTCGTCCAAATTAACAATCCAAAAGACAAGATGTGTTTAGCCCGTGCCATCGTGGTGGGACAAACGTATGCTGACAAGAACGATACGGTAGAATGGAAAAGAGCCTGGAAAACTATTCAACAATCGGACCGAGCCAAACAACGAAAAGAAGCAGAACTCCTGTTACAGCAAGCGGGGTTAGCTAAAGACACACCCTGCGGCATTCCTGAAATGCAAAAGTTGCAAGACGTCTTGGCTCCACGTTACACCTTGAAAGTTCACCCTCAAGAAGTGCGCGGACCTCTGTTGTTTCGAGGTCAAGATTTTAAAGACGGAAAATACATTCACGTCTATCATCACGATGAACATTTTGATGCCATTACCAGTATCACTGCATTCCTGTCATACAGTTATTACTGTGAGAAATGTGACTATGGCTATAACAATCGAGAGCAACACAAGCATTGTGGATCGAAATGCTCAGGATGTTTAGCTTCTACACCCTGTCTGGACGAAGGACAAGAACGAGTGCATTGCTCTGCTTGTCAGCGCACGTTTGTCAGTCCTGCCTGTTACCAACAACACCTAAAGACGCAAGGTTCACAGCAGAAATGTGCTTGTCAGCTCTTGAGATTGTGCCCTACTTCTGGACAAGGCATACGTACCAACAGTGCCAAGGCGCACGTCTGTTCAGGAAAGAAGCGATGTCACATTTGTCGCCAAACCGTGGACTTGGAACACCAATGCTACATTCAAAAATACCATTCCAAACATGAAGAAGAAGAAGATAATGACCAGAAGAAGAAAGGGAATTTCATCTTTTCGATTTCGAATGCATGCAAGAGACTGGCATTCACATTCCTAATTTCTGCGTGGCTCACCGAGCGTGCGAGAAGTGCATCCAAGAGCCTATCTTGACTCATTGCCCTTACTGCAGCAAGATTCCTGGAGGACGTGAAAAAATCTTTCGGGGATCGAACACACTGGCCAATTTTGCCCAATGGATCTTAAACCCTATCGACGAGACGTGGAGCCAAGAAGATATCGAACGTTACGGAGATTGTCATCGCCATGCCACGGTGATGGCTCACAATTTCTCGGGATACGATGGACAATTTCTGTTGAGATACTATACGGAACAAAGTACCGAACGTCCGAAAGTAACTTTGAACGGAGCCAAAATCATTTCCATGCAAGTGGGACAAGTACAGTTTAAAGATTCAATGAGTTACTTGGCTATGCCTTTGAGCCGCATGCCTAAAACGTTTGGCATGACAGAAATGGCCAAAGGCTATTTTCCACACTTTTTCAATACCGAAGCCAATCAACACGCCGTTCTACCCCATTTGCCTGAGGCTCACTACTACGACCCCGACAACATGCGTACCGAACAACGAGAAGCTTTCTACGCATGGTACCAGACTCACGCTTCGGACCCTTTTGACTTTCAAGAAGAAATGTTAAAATATTGTCGTTCCGACGTAGACATTTTACGTCGCTGCTGTGGAAAATTTCGAGAACTGTTCATGGAACACGGAGGGATCGATCCTTTGAAAGAAGCTTGTACCATTGCCAAAGCGTGTTCCTTAGTGTATCGTCAACGATTCATGCCCGAAAACACCCTAGCTGTCATCAGTCCTCAAACGACCAATTTTGTCAAACGTCAATACTCGGTCAAAGCCCTACGCTGGTTACATTACTTGTGTGAGAAGGAAGACAAATGGATCCAACACGCTCGCAACGGAGGAGGCGAAAAGACCATCGGAAGGTATTCAGTAGACGGCTGGGACTTAGAAAACCCCAAGATCGTGTACGAGTTTAACGGGTGCTTATTTCACGGATGTCCCATCTGCTACCCTCAACGTGACACTAAAAACCAGTTTTTACAACGGACCATGGAAGACTTGTACCAGGCCACTTGTCAGCGACGCTTGAAGTTAGAAGAGCAAGGATACCAAGTAGTGGAAATGTGGGAACACGAGTACGATCAGCGATTGAAAACCGATCCCGAGTTTAAGCGCATCGTGGAAAGTTACAAGCTGGTGGACCCTCTGAACCCGCGGGACAGTTTGTACGGAGGACGGACGAATGCCACCTGTTTGCTGTACCAAGTCGACGAGGAGAAAGGAGAAGAAATCAAATACTTGGACGTGTGTTCTCTGTATCCGTACGTGTGCAAATATTGCCACTTTCCCGCAGGGCACCCACAATTGCTGACGGAACACATCGACGTGGACAATATTCGACAATACGAAGGATTGATCAAGTGTAAAGTCTTGCCTCCCACGAACTTGTACCATCCCGTTTTACCACATCATTGCCAAGGAAAACTGATGTTTCCCTTGTGTCGTACTTGTGCTGAAACGTGCAACCAAGACCACCCTTGTCAGCACACTCAGGAAGAACGCGCCTTGACGGGAACGTGGGTCAGCGTGGAATTGTTTAAAGCTCTGGACTTGGGATACCAACTGTTAGAAGTGTACGAAATTTACCACTTTCCCAAGACATACCACAAGGGCGACGATTCTCAAAAGGCATTTTTGCAGACTACGTGAATGCCTTTTTGAAACTGAAACAAGAAGCTAGCGGATATCCTTCCTGGTGTCACACTCCCGAAGACCAAACAAAGTTCAAAGAGAAATACTGGAAGCAGGAAGGCATCACTTTAGACCACATCGAGAAAAACGAAGGAAGGCGATCGTTTGCCAAAGTGATGTTGAATTGTTTGTGGGGCAAAATGGCACAACGACCGTGTTTACCCAAGACGGAGTATTTGACAGAACCTTTCCGATACTTGCAGATGATTCACGACAAAACCAAATACATGAAACACGTGGACGTCGTTCGTGAGGACTTGCTCTTAGTCAATTACGAAGAAGAACTGGACTTTGTAGAAGCCGACGAATTTGGAAATGTCATTATTGCGGCCTACGTGACAGCCCAAAACTTAAAACTGTATGAAGCTTTAGAACTATTAGGAGATCGTGTACTGTATTTTGACACGGACAGTTGCATCTACATTGATCGCCTGGGTCAACCTTACCTGATCATCGAAGGAGACCGTTTAGGAGCCTGGACGGACGAGCATCCCGACGACAAGATTCTCAGTTTTGCAAGTGGCGGTCCCAAAAATTACGGCTACGAATACCGGAACAATCAAGGAGATGTGCACACGGAGTGTAAAGTGAAAGGATTGACTCTTAATTATCGCACCAGTCGAGTGGTGAACTTTAGCATATTGAAAGAAGCCTTGCAGTCTGGACAGGATCGAAACTTTAAAGTGACCACCCACGAACCGCACAAGATTGTACGTTTACCCACACACCAAATCGTCGGTCGCCCCTTGGAAAAAGTTTATCAAATCGTGTACCAGAAGCGAGTTCGGCTTCCCAACCACTTCACTTTACCGTACGGTCACGCCGATATTGGTCAGCATATAAAAAGGGACAACGTTCAAGGTCGATAGTTCATTGTGACTACCATTGCTAAGCGAGAAAGATGAATCCATTCACACAGCAAGTATCCAGTAAGAGTAAACTCAAGTACGATGCTGTGCCTTGCGATGGTAGGGATGCCGTACGCTATGACCTTAGTGATTCAGTACCACATCATCATGGGAACTTTGCTATAACTACTACTCCTACTACCATACCTACCATGGAAAGTGATGCTGTACGTGTCAAACCTGACGGATGTGAAAGCGATGCCACTCGTTATCGCACACCTTTTCACTTTACTGGTTTTCATGGTGGATGTCCACCTCCACAGGAAACCATGCGACTACCACCCTACGGATGTCATGTAAAACTGAGCAAACTCCTAAGGATTTCACCGTACCCTCATCGAAATGAACCTGTGAAAGACGAATATTCGTTCCCTGTGCGTTTGCCAGAATACTGTGATTTTGAAAGTCGATTGCAAACCTTCCAAGGAAAATGGCCAAAATATCTAGGAGGACCTACCCCCGAAGAATTAGCCAGAGCTGGATTTATCTACTTGGGCGAAGGAGATAAAGTCAAGTGCTTCAGTTGCGGTGTCTCACTTCACCAGTGGGAGAAGAAAGATTGCGCTTACCTGGAACATGCTCGATGGTCTCCAGAGTGTCACTACCTGCCTTTAGTGGGACCTCGTCATTGAAGTGACCCTACCATGTTGTGTAAAAAGTTAGCTACGGAGTTAGGAGTCAAACATTGGACAATCCCTAGACAAGTATTTAAACCCGATGTAAAAAATAATCTTCAAAGATTACCAAACGAATTGCAAGAGAATATCTACAAGGACATTTGGCAGGGACTTGCCAGAGCCAAATCTCAATTAGTGACTGTAGAACATTTGTGTCGAGAAATTCATAAGAGGAAATTGACCAAAGTCAACAAACAAGTCCGATTTGTCTGGATCAAGTGTGCGTTCGTTCTACTATTTAGCTTTAGACCATTTACATTTGAAGATTTTATTGACATTCTTGACCGTTTCCTGGAATGGCAGTGGTCAGAAATTACTCAGTACGTTCATTACTTTCGCTCTAGGAGAAGTGTTTGACTGACATGGTTATGGATACTTTACAAGAGAACATTCGTGCTTTGCCTGTGGAATTGAGAGAACGCATTTGAGAGAACGCATTTACCGTGAGTTCGTCAAAATACAAGTGAAACGAAAAGAATCATTGCATCCGTTACGTCACCGATGTTGGAACCACTGGTACCTAAATGCTATAAGAGGATTGATTCTGATGAAAGTGTTCCAGGGGTCAGACATTGATCAACTACTCGTGAGCAAGAAGGATTGTGTTGTTGATAGTGATTATTTTTACTACCAGGTATCGAACAGAGTTAGAGGGTTACCAAAATCTTGTACACAATGTAAACTTAGATAAAGAGGAAACTTCTGAACGACGTGTGATGTACAAGTTAGTGACTAAATATTTTAGATACGTCGACGGAATACGACCACTTCTGTGCAAAAAGTACACTTATAGCTGCCGAAAAAAGAGGGTATAAAAACGTTCTACCGTGCCACGACCTTTATCATTCGTGATACAACAGATTCCGTGGAAGGAAATCAATGACAGTATTCAAACGGTGGAGGATTACCATCGCCTATTACGAGAACTGTCTCCATTGAATTGGGGTCAACGTGTAGTGTGTGTCTTAGTGACTTGCTTTCTGGGATTTCGTTTACCAGCTGATTCTTTGTGGACTCTTTACGAACAGTACCTATTACTCCAAAACAAAATATGAAAGTGATCCCTTTAAATGTCCACGAGAGACTCATTCTGCTCAAAGCTTTGCGCTTTCATTTGGATACTTCTCAACCTCTACGGGAAAACAAGATTCGTCAACTTTTAGGTACTGAAGATGTGTACGACGACGTGTGTGTAGCTTGTGACTTACACCCTCACTGGACAGATGTACGTGACTGGAAAAGTTTGGGGTTTGAGGCTTGGGCTAAAGAAGTGGCACACTATGCCCAAGATTTGTCATCCTAAAACATTAAAACGTTCCGTGAAAAAGTCACTTTTAAACCTGTGTTAGTGTCAATACCAGAAGAACAGTCTGTCACCGAGGAAAACCACTCTCTTCAAGACAGGACTGTCATTGACATTCCTGAAAGACCATTTCGGGAGGACCCTTGTGTGACTGAACCAAGGAATGTACAGACTCTCAGAACATTACACACTACTCCTACGATTTCACCTCTTGATCACAAAAAATGTTGTACAGAGACTTGTTTATATTCCACTATGGTCGTTTTGTTGTGTTTTTATTCCTGTACTTAACCATATGGCTTTTATGTATTTTTGTCTTTCGTGTTGTTCACCAATAAAGATGACAATAAACGTATCCTGAAAAAGTATAAAAACTCTTGTCTTGTCTGTCTTCGTGTCACAAGTGACATTTTATTACACTACTACTACTATGGCTACCTCTACTGTCTCTGCTCCCTCTTCCTCCACTGTCAAAGTCATTGACGAACACGTAGATCGGACTAGTTGGGAAGCCTTGTATCTTCGCCATCCCTTTAACATGCTCATTGCTGGACCAAGCGGTTCAGGCAAAACCGAATTTGTCAAACGTTTGATCGAACATAAGCATCATTTGATCGATCGTCCTCCTCAACGAATCGTGTGGTGCTATAAAGAGTGGCAATCGGCGTACAGCCTTCTGCGAGAAAGTCAAGGCGATTCCATCGTCTTTGTGGAAGGCATTCCTGTCGAAGACGACGGAATCGTGTCTGACCCTAGTCAAACTCATTTGGTTGTTTTTGACGACATGTTAGGAGAAGACGAAGAAGAAATTAAACTCTGGTTTACGCGCAAAGGGCATCATCGTAATGCCAGTGTCATTTACATTACCCAAAATTTGTTTCAACAAAGTAAAGCCCATCGTACCATCAGTCTCAATGCTCATTACTTGGTGTTGTTTAAAAGCCCTAGAGATAAATCGCAAGTACAAGTCTTAGCCAAACAGTTAGGAACTCCTTGGCTGATTCATGCGTACGACGATGCCACTCAAACTCCACACGCTTATTTACTCGTGGATTTAAAATCCACTACTCCCGATTATTTGCGATTTCGTACCCATCTGTTTCACCCCTGGTGCCAAGACGGAGGACCTATCGTGTACACGTCTCCGTCGTCGACTTAATCACCCCAAAAATCTATAAAAACCTCGGTCACTTGGACTCTGTCTCACACATTGTCAACATGACGTCCCTTCAGTCTCATCTTCCCATTAAATTGATTCGTACCTTGTACGGCATCAGTCGCGAAAAAAATCCACAAATACGTGCTCGTGTCTTAGAAGCTAGTCTCAAAGAAGTCTTACGATGGTTTACGGTGACAGCACGTCAATTACTGCAAGGCATCATTCAGATTCCACATCATACCAAACGTTTTTTTGAGAGAAACAAAGTTGCCTTGACGCAACTAGCTGATCCTCGCATCGACACTCAAACCAAAAAGCAAATCATTTTGAAACCTAGAGGAATTGGATCTTTAGGAGGTGTCATCATTCGTTCCCTCTTAAAATGGGATCCTAATGCTCCCAAAGTTGTCCCCAAGAAAAAAGCCACACCCAAACGTACCCAGAAGAAAAAGAAAAAGAGCAAGGGTGTCAAGACCAGGTCACAGCCTCAGAAAAAGAAAAAGAAAAAGCCCACAGAAAACAGCTTTTACTCGCAAGAGAGTGTCTCCAACAACTTCTCCTCCAGCAGTGACACCCTCTTCCTCTTTAGCGGCAGTAGCCGCGGCTCACAAAGTACCTGCCCCCAAAGTCAAAGTCCAAGAGAGAACGGGTGTGTTACAGAGTTTACTGGATTTGTCAAAGCAAGAACTGTCTCGATTTAGTCCGTTGCGAACTCCTCCACGGCGTGTGTTACCTGTCATCAAGTTGATACGACGTAAAGACAATCAGTGGCGACGCATTCCAGTATAAAATGACCTGAGGCAAACCATACGGATCAGTATTTTTTGTGCTACTGCACGTCCAAAGATGTTCCCTTCAAGAAGTGTACACCGTTACCATCGTCGTTCTTCTTCTTCGGTCCAAAAAGGAAAAGGAAAACGAAAAAGACAGTCACGTCATCCTAAAAAGCGCTTAGTCAAACATCGACGTCACTCCCAGAAAAGTCACACTCGTCCAAAGAAAAGGAGAAGTCACCAAAAGGGAGCAGGAATATTGGTGGACCTGTGGAATGGAAAGCGTCAAAGTCACCAAAGAGGAGGATATTTAACTTTGGACGAGGATCAATGGAGAGCGTTAGCTAGACTGAGTAAAAAGCCAAATAAAGTCAAATAAAAGGAGGCATGTCAAGCTATGGACTTTAGTGTATGTTGTGTATCAAAAGATGTCCTCTCATCGTCGTTCTTCTGTCCAGAAAGGAAAACGAAAAAGACAGTCACGTCATCCTAAAAAACGTTTAGCCAAAACATCGGCTTCACCCTCAAAAGAGGCACACTCGTCCAAAGAAAAAGAGGAGTCACCAAAGAGGAGGATTCTTTGGTGATTTTGGAAAACACATTGTTACCTTTATGACGAAACGATAGTTCCCCAAAAAAGGATAAAAGACCGTGCGACAAGTCATTGACGTTAGTGAATTTTTTTTGTTGTATGCCACGGAACCAACAAACCCACCGAGAAAGATGTCACCCCAAAAAAGACATTCCTCTTCTACCTCCAAAGGAAAGAAAGGGAAAGGACTGCCACCTCGTTTAGCCAAACATTGGGACATGTTGTCCGTCCTGTCCAAAGCTCCTCCACCCATGCGAAAAAATCTCATTCAAACAGCCGCCAAAGATGTTATTGATACCGTGTGCGAATGTTGTCTGAATGTCTTGAAAGGCACAATACCTTTGTCTAAACACCAGAAAGAATGCTTAGGCAAACATCGACACGTTCTTCGTCAAATGATCCAAAAGAAAATACCTATTCGTCAAAAGAAAAAGATGTTGGTGCAACGCGGAGGAATTTTACCCTTTTTACCCATGTTACTGAAAATAGTCATGGGTACAATAGGAG